>JARFJB010000595.1:1035000-1132500 GCA_036346205.1 Vesta saturnalis | reverse complement strand
TGAGTGTGGTGTGGTGTGAGTGTGGTGGTGGGGAGGGAGGGTGGAGGTGTGAGTGTGAGTGGGTGAGGGGGTGAGGGGGGTGTGGTGTGGAGTGTGAGTGTGGTGTGAGTGTGTGGTGGTGGGGGGGGGGGGGGGGGGGGGGGGGGGGGGGGGGGGGGGGGGGGGGGGGGGGGGGGGGTGGGGGGTGGTGGGGTGAGTGTGGGTGTGAGTGTGAGTGTGAGTGGGTGTGGGGTGAGTGGAGTGGTGGTGAGTGTGAGTGGTGTGAGTGGGTGGAGTGGAGTGTGAGGTGAGGTGGGGTGAGTGTGGTGTGAGTGTGGGTGGTGGGTGGAGTGGGGTGGGGGAGTGTGAGTGGGTGAGTGTGAGTGGGTGTGAGTGTGAGTGGGGTGGGTGGGTGTGAGTGTGAGGTGAGTGTGAGTGTGGTGTGGTGTGGGTGGTGTGGTGTGGTGTGGTGGGTGGTGTGGTGTGGTGGGTGTGGGTGGGTGTGAGTGTGGTGTGGTGTGAGGTGGTGTGAGGGGTGTGGTGTGGTGGTGTGGTGTGGGTGGGTGGTGTGAGTGGAGTGTGAGTGGGTGGGTGTGAGTGTGAGTGTGAGTGGGTGGGTGGAGTGTGAGTGTGAGTGTGGGTGGTGTGGTGTGAGTGGAGGTGGGTGTGAGGTGAGTGTGAGGTGGTGTGGTAGTGTGGTGGGTGGGTGTGAGTGGGTGGGTGAGGTGGAGTGTGAGTGGTGAGTGTGAGTGTGAGTGTGAGTGGGTGGTGGTGAGTGTGGTGTGAGGTGTGAGTGTGAGTGTGAGTGTGAGTGTGAGGTGTGAGTGGTGTGAGGAGTGTGAGTGTGAGTGTGAGTGTGAGTGTGAGTGTGGTGATGAGTGAGTGTGAGTGTGAGTGTGAGTGTGGTGTGAGTGTGAGTGTGAGTGTGAGGGTGTGAGTGTGAGTGTGGTGTGAGTGGGTGTGAGTGTGAGTGTGAGTGTGAGTGTGAGTGTGAGTGTGAGTGTGGGAGTGTGAGTGTGAGTGTGTGAGTGTGGTGTAGTGTGGTGAGTGTGAGTGTGAGTGTGAGTGTGTGAGTGTGGGAGTGGTGGGTGGAGTGTGGTGAGTGTGAGTGGGTGTGGTGAGTGTGAGTGGTGAGTGAGTGTGAGTGGGTGTGAGTGTGTGAGTGTGAGTGTGAGTGGGTGAGTGTGGTGAGTGTGAGTGTGAGTGTGATGGGTGGTGAGTGTGGTGAGGTGGTGGGGTGGTGTGAGTGTGAGTGTGAGTGTGAGTGTGGTGTGGTGTGAGTGTGGTGTGAGTGTGGTGTGAGTGGTGAGTGGTGAGTGTGGTGAGTGTGAGTGTGGTGTGAGTGTGGTGTGAGTGTGAGTGTGAGTGTGAGTGTGAGTGTAGGTGTGAGTGTGAGGTGTGAGTGTGGGTGTGAGTGTGAGTGTGAGGTGTGAGTGTGAGTGTGAGGTGAGGTGTGAGTGTGAGGTGTGAGTGTGGAGTGGGTGGGTGAGTGTGAGTGTGAGTGTGAGGTGTGAGGAGTGTGAGTGTGTGAGGTGTGAGGTGTGAGTGTGAGTGAGGTGTGAGTGTGGTGAGTGGTGAGTGTGAGTGTGAGTGTGAGTGTGAGGGTGTGGTGTGAGTGTGAGTGTGGGTGTGAGTGTGAGTGTGAGTGTGAGGTGGTGAGTGTGAGTGGTGAGTGAGTGAGTGTGGGTGGTGTGGTGTGAGGTGGTGAGTGTGGTGGTGTGAGTGTGAGTGTGAGTGTGAGGGGTGGTGAGTGTGGGAGTGTGAGTGTGAGTGGAGTGGTGAGGTGGTGAGTGTGAGTGTGAGTGTGGTGGAGTGTGAGTGTGAGTGTGAGTGTGAGTGGGTGTGAGTGTGGGTGAGTGTGAGTGTGGTGAGTGTGGTGTGGTGAGTGTGAGTGTGAGTGTGGTGTGAGTGTGAGTGTGAGTGTGAGTGGTGTGAGTGTGGTGGAGTGTGAGTGGGTGTGAGTGTGGTGTGGTGTGAGGTGGTGAGTGTGAGTGTGAGGTGTGGGTGAGGTGAGTGTGAGGTGTGAGTGTGAGTGTGAGTGTGAGGTGTGTGGTGTGAGTGTGAGTGTGAGTGTGAGTGTGAGTGTGGGGTGTGAGTGGGTGTGAGTGTGGGAGTGTGAGTGTGGTGTGAGTGTGGTGGTGAGTGTGAGTGTGAGTGTGAGTGTGAGTGTGAGTGTGAGTGTGAGTGTGTGTGAGTGTGAGTGTGAGTGGTGTGGTGTGAGGTGGTGAGTGTGGTGTGAGTGTGAGTGTGTGGGTGTGAGGTGAGTGTGAGTGTGAGTGTGAGTGTGAGTGTGAGTGTGAGTGTGAGTGGGTGAGTGGTGTGAGTGTGAGTGTGAGTGTGGTGTGAGTGTGAGTGTGAGTGTGAGTGTGGTGGTGTGGTGTGAGTGTGAGTGTGGTGTGAGTGTGAGTGTGAGTGTGAGTGTGAGTGTGAGTGTGAGTGTGAGTGTGAGTGTGAGTGTGAGTGGTGTGAGTGTGAGTGTGAGTGTGAGTGTGAGTGTGAGTGTGGTGTGAGTGTGGTAGTGTGTGTGTGAGTGTGGTGTGAGTGTGGTGTGAGTGTGAGTGTGAGTGTGAGTGTGAGTGTGGTGTGGTGTGTGAGTGTGAGTGTGGTGTGAGTGTGGGTGTGAGTGTGGTGTGGTGTGTGTGATGTGGTGTGTAGTGTGAGTGTGAGTGTGTGGTGTGAGTGTGAGTGTGGTGGTGTGAGTGTGGTGTGTGTGGTGTGAGTGTGGTGTGGTGTGGTGGTGTGTGAGTGTGAGTGTGAGTGTGAGTGTGGTGTGTGTGTGTGTGGTGTGTGTGTGATGTGGTGTTGTGTGTGTGTGTGTGTGTGTGTGTGTGTGTGTGGTGTGTGTGTGTGTGTGTGTGTGTGTGTGTGTGTGTGTGTGTGTGTGTGTGTGTGTGTGTGTGTGTGTGTGTGTGTGTGTGTGTGTGTGTGTGTGTGTGTGTGTGTGTGTGTGTGTGTTGTGTTGTGTGTGTGTGTGTGTGTGTGTGTGTGTGTGTGTGTGTGTGTGTGTGTGTGTGTGTGTTTGTGTTGTGGAACTAGACACGTAAATATGGTTGTTACAGACGATGCATATTTTAAAGTTAAGATGTGCAAGAATTATTATGAAACGGTTCCAACATAAATTAATGTTTCTTGTTTTTTTTATTACTTTTGAAAGACGGCGGTTGATTTGTGGGGAGTAGATATAGTTAGGTTTGAATCGGGGGAGAAAAGGCAGACAGTTAGCTTGTCAATCGAGCCAGATCGATTTTTGGGTTAATTAAATACCTTCATTGTAAACAGTTTTTGTTTAAAATAATTCTTGGGTGTACATTTTTCTTTTGAATTCGCCAACACTAAGTTGTTTTTTCTTTCTGGGTTAAAGCGCGTCTGTTAACAAATGTGCCTGTGATCAGTTAAGGGGATATTTATTCTAGTGTATGTATTTTAGATAACATATTAAATACCAAACATTGTCTTGCAAAGGTATCTTATTCGTACGCGGACTCATTAAGCTTAAATCTGCTAAAATAAAAGGACAGTACAGGGCCATCTCCCTCTGGTATTTGTGGGAATTAGCATTGTTGATTGTTGTTTATATTTATAATGGTATAGAGGTGGCTGGTGAATGGGTATAGGATGCCGCGGGTTATTAATTGTAAAAGGCAATTGCCAGTTGGTACACGCTCCCAAGCCAGACCATTAAACACCTCGAATTTTATTTTTATTGGTTTTATTTGTTGTATAGGTGAATGTGTAATCAGAGAGAGAGAGGGGCACGGTATTTTTCTAACGCACTCAAACTTACATATCGGTCACGATGTTAGTGATCTATTTATAACGTACCCTTGTCAGGCTTTGTTTTAATGAGTTTTTTATTTCAGTTTGTTGAAGTTGAATTATTTGCCTGCGAGCTGATTTCTCTTTTGTATGTGCTTTATTACAATGTAACCTGTATTTTGTGCTTTCGTTGTCACTAAACAGTTTACAGTGTACTTTTAAATTCCTTGTCTGTTTTCTTTTGTCCTCGCATTTGCCTTATTACCTGTGCAATTTTACTGTTGTTGTATTTTATATGTACTTACCGTGATTTGCTTTATTATTTTATGTGCTTATTTACTTAAAGACCAGCAGGATTGGTTTTTTAAAAGGGCCACATGTTTGGTGTTACGATTTTTATTATGATTTTTATTTTGATTATTTATGGCCCAATTGTGAGCGTGACTACATGTGTTTTTTTATTATTGTGTTTCTGTGTAACGAAACTGATTTTTATTAATTTTCTCTTAAGGTTATAATTTTGTACGTACTTTAACCTGATTTAATGGTGTTTTGTTATATACTTAACCCTTTCATTGTTTTTTTTTGTGTTATTTAATTTATTAATGTACTTGTGCAATTGCTTATTTATGAATAAAGGTGGTTTTATTGGTGGTTCTTTCCCACAATAGTAGATTAACGGGCTGAACCACAGCTGCGCAAAGTTCGTTGATTTTAATTTGAGTAGTTACATTATTTTTACTTGCCCCATATGATGCAACACGTACCTCATCCAGACCATCTCATTTAGATAGCATAACGTACCTAACACTAAACGGCCACTTCGTTTGATTAGATTTGAGGCCTGCGAGTAATTAAATATCAGACTTGTAAATAAATTCTAATGTTTTAATTATTGCCCGGAAAGTCAAAGTAAGGCAGGTAATTAATTCGAGTAATAGTGACATTATTGTCAGTCAAGTCAAGATAAATCACTTAGCGATTGCTTTGTTCTTGAATTTGCATAATTGCAAATAAGTTCAAATTACGCTTTTCAAGATAGGGTACCTGGGGGACGTTACAACATGTGGCGGCATGGTCACTGCGTATACGCACACCATGTGCGGCTACTTAGGCGAATGTTGGGGTAGTATTTTCCCCCCTCAGAACGCTAACTCCGTTCCTTCCGATCCTATCCTGACCACACCCATCCTTAATCCCACCGTGCATATATACGTAATGTATGTATGTATGCTGGGAATCCATGACTGTGGCTGAAGGAGCTCGGAAAGCTCGAGCAGCTCGCCTTTCCCCTTGGGAGGGAATGAAATACGTGAACTACATTCCGAATAATGTTGTGTAAACATTGTAAAACTCGACAATTAAAATAAGAATTTCTTTTAATTTATTACATAACAATCAATATTTAACGATGGTGCAAATGATGTGGTTGGAAAAAATCGCGATTAAAAAAAATTGGCGATTTAAGTAAAGTACGCCCTAGAATATCAGAGTGTAATAAATCATGTTATTAGTGAAATAGTTTCGTTTTTTTGCATGGAAGTGGCAAACAGAAATCAGTAGCAAACCGAGCTAGTTTAAACGAAGATGCTGTAAATATACCACCTTAAAATGATTGTGTTAAATAAAGGCGGTTCAGGTAAACGGCAAACAAAAGACGACCCTTTAAAATTCGACTTAAGTCTGAAGATCAAACAACTCATAGACTACGATTGGGATTTCAGTGTATTAAAAACTGTAGATTTTTATATTTTACAGACCTTATAATACATGCCTTTAATAAGTACGCCACTGACCTGTCGCTGTCAAGATAATTTATTACTCTCTGATATTCAAATTAATGGAAGGAAGAGTCTTATTAAATGTTTTATAAATATAAATGCCATCAATCTATTTACATAATGTATATATATATATATATATATATATATATATATATATATATATATATATATATATATATATATATATATATATATATATATATATATATATATATATATATATATATATATATATATATATAATTCACATGGGTATCTCGACCAAATTCCTAGCTAACCAATCAAATATTTAGGTAGTATACATATGTCAAATTTAGAAGTAGCTTTTCTAGTTTGTGTAGAATGCACCCAAAAAGTTTATTACAGGAATTTTTTACATTTTCACTATTATTTAAATCCAGATACCTACAATGTTAATTTATTTTAGATTGACCTTGCCAAAAAACTTTTTCTTTAGTTGCAAAAGTTATAAACAAGAAAAAACATTGTGTGGTCTTAATAAGTTTGAAAAACTTTGAAATCCGAATTAAAAAAAAATACTTTAATTTGTCTTGTAACATCTTTATTTTTAATTAAGCTTAATTAGACAGCATCATATCTTTAAACTAAGGTAATACAAGTTGAATGTGTCATTTGAATGCAGATAAACCACGTTGCAGCAACGTGATTAACATTGCTTTCAAATACCTTAATTAAAATCCGCATTTATGTGTCTTGTTCTTTAAATTGTAATTAACAGACATTGAATGAATATACTCAATACAATTTTCATGAATGGGTTTGATTCTAAAAACGCAATTTTTATAAAATGTATCCAAATACTGTGCAGCATTGGGAGTTAGGGAATAGTAAAGGTTAGAAATTCGATTAAATAGGACAAAACATTCTCCTTATCAAAGTTGACCTTAACAGTTTTAAAGTTTGATTCGTTCAAACCCCATCGCGAAACATTTTCTAATTTTTATGTGCTTCTGACCGCTCGCAACTTCTTAGTACATTCTTAAACAAAACCTTTCTCTCTTTTATACATTAATGCATTTTTTGCAACGGTACCACAACTTACACATTTCATAGAAATCATCCAGTGTTAATAAAGAAAAAAAAAAATAGAAAATTTTATTAAAACAAAAAATATTGATTTTTTGGATTTTCTCGAGTTTATATCGTAAAAATAGTTGTCAAAGTAATATTACATAACCTATCAATCGTCTAATTTTGTCCTGCGCAAGTTTTGTCAACATTAATTAAAAAGATTCGCCAACAGATGCTTCTCCAAGCGCAGATTGTTTGCAGAAGACAGATCGAGATTGAAGTTCAGTGTGGAATGTCCTATTATTGAAGCAATACCAGTTTAAAAAATTTTATACTACAGTGTAACTTTCGGGCTTTATCTAGTTCACAGATCTTGGATAGTCATGGTTTAGTTTCTATAAGTTTGCAAGTCTGAGTTAAACGATCTGAAGGTTGAAGATTTGCCAGGTAAATGGAATATACTAACGTAACGGTGACTGGTGAATCTAAACAAATTTTCAAATATTCAAAGACAACAATTTACAGTGTTGATTATATCGATGCCAATTCACATTCCTATTCCTATTCCTATTTCTCCACTATCTCGATTTTTCTAGATTGAATTAATTCCACATAAAATAAATCCCAAATGGTCAATTTGACAAAAAATTTAATCTGTACGATTTTGAAATATTATCTACGTTAATAATTGATTAACCTTATTTATCATCAATCGATTTTAACGCAAATGTCATCAGGTTGACTTAATTTATCATCAATCGATTTTAATGTAAATCTCACCAGGTCGACTACTGTCACAAAGCACCCCATATTACCATTTTCATTCAAATTGGACGCATAGTTTGACTTCAAATTTGTTCACAAGGTTATGAGTACACATGCGCACGCACACGCGCGTTAGATTAGTTAGGTTTTTAGGTTATGAAAATAAAAAAGAATTTGATCGATCAAATTAAAAATTAATAATCTGTTATAATTTTTAATTCTGAACAACTTTTCTTTATATTTTTAAAAACAAAGGAACTTTGCTTTTGACAATTTTTGAAAATCGATCGTAAAAATAGAGTAGGATAGTATGTGTATCTTTCTTATTATTAAAGATAGAGATGGTTAAATGGGCAATATTGTGCCATTTTTTGGGCCGAGTTCGATTCCGTTGAGAAACATTTCATTTTCCGAACAGTTTCCAAATTATTAAAAAAACTAAAACCGCCGATTTCTAAAAACTCAAATATCTCCGTAATTATAAAAGATGTGAAAAAAAGTTCCAGATCAAAGTTACTTACTTCGATGAGGCACACTGTGAATATTGTCAATGAAGTATTGACCTGTTTTATAAAGTTTGTTTTATTTCAATTATTAGAACAAAAAGTTGTAGAAATAATATATAATGAATAACTTAAATAATTAATCCATCCGAATATGTAGAATTTGCGTATTTTCATCTTTTCAAAATAAAGTCATCAGCTAAATGAACTTGTAACATATTGATAGATTAGATCATATCCCGAGTTATTATCTAATAACCTATTTTTTATTAACTAAATGACCTACTAAATCAATTGCAACAAAAAGCACATAAAGCTCTATCAAATATGTTTTATAATTTTAAAACGTAGTTGGCAAATTGTACAAGCAGTTATTAATTCACTAACGTTATTAATCATCTAGACATAAAAGTGCGCAAAAGTAATCGCAGACGCTATCGATAACTGGTATTTCCGATATTATTTCATTATATTCTTCAGTTTTCTAAAATGAAACTTACAATTTAATGCAGAGTGAAGCTGCCCCCCCCCCCCAAGTTGCATCTTTCGTAATTAATTAATGTCATTCGCTTGACCACTTATTGACCACAAATGACTACCAACAACTTTCATTGACCACCTTCTGTTAAAAAGTTATGGCACTCTATCTGATTGACCAGCCTTTGACCATGATTGACCATGAATTCGATTTGTTTGACCACCCTTCAAACATAAAAAAAAAACTAAAATACACTTTTATATTCATTATAAGGCATGGTAAAAAAAACTAAAATATACTTTTATATTCATTATGAGGCACGGTCAATCCTCGAATATGCCTTTTGAGGACTGAACACCCTTCACTTCCTATGAATAATCATCCAGAAGAACAATTAATGCATTTTGTTTAATAATGTACTATTTCGAATTTTGAAACATGGTCAATCCTTTAATATGCATTTTGAGACATGGTCAATGCTTGTATACGCATTTTGAGGAAGGACCATCTTTTATTTCCTATAAATAATCATCCAGAAGAATACGTAGTGAATTTTAAATAATAATGTATTATTTCGAATTTTAAGACATGGTCCATCCTCGAATATGCTTTTTCAGAGATGGTCAATCCTCGAATATGATTTTTGAGCCATGGTCAATCCTCGAATATGCTTTTTGAGAATTGAGATTGAGAATTCCTATGAATATTGATCCAGAAGAACACGTAGTGCATTTTGAATAATAATGTATTATTTCGAATTTTAAGACATGGTCAATAACCCAATATGCTTTTTGAGACATGGTCAATCATCGAATATCCATTTTGAGAAATTATCAATCCCGGAATATGCATTTTGTTTAATAATGTACTATTTCGAATTTTGAAACATGGTCAATCCTTTAATATGCATTTTGAGACATGGTCAATGCTTGTATACGCATTTTGAGGAATGACCATCTTTTATTTCCTATGAATAATCATCCAGAAGAATACGTAGTGAATTTTGAATAATAATGGATTATTTCGAATTTTAAGAATTTGAATCCTAGAATATGTTTTTTGAGGAATGGCTATGTTTTACTCTTATGAATAATCATAAATAATGTAATAATAATAACAATAATAACAATTTGGGACATGACCAATCCTCGTATATGCTTTTTGAAGATTGACCATCTTTTATTTTCTATGTATAGTCATCCAGAAGAATAAAAATTGCATTTTGTTTAATAATAATGTACTATTTCGTATATTGACACATGGTCAATCCTCGAATATGCTGTTTGAGAATTCACTATCTTTTATTTCCTATGAATATTCAACCAGAAGAACACGTAGTGCATTTTGATTAATAATGTATTATTTCGAACTTTAAGACATGGTCAATCCTCGAATATGCTTTTTGAGAATTGACCATCTTTTATTTCCTATGAATATTCATCCAGAAGAACACGTAGAGCATTTTGAATAATAATGTATTATTTCGAAATTTAAGACTGATCAAAACCCGAATATGATTTTTGAGACATGATCAATTCTCGAATATGCTTTTTGAGAATTAACCATCTTTTACTTCCTATGAATATCTATCCAGAAGAACACGTCATGTATTTTGAATAATAATGTATTATTTCGAATTTTAAGACATGGTCAATACCCGAATAGGCTTTTTGGAGATTGACCATCTTTTATTTCCTATGCATAGTAATCCAGAAGAATAAAAATTGCAGTTTGTTTAATATTAATGCACTAATGCCAATATTGAGACATGATCAATCCTCGAATATGCTTTTTGAGGATTGACCATGTTTTATTTCTTATGAATAATCATCCATAAGAACAAGTAGTGCACTTTGATTAATAATGTATTATTTCAACACATGGTCAATACCCGAATATGCTTTTTGAGACATGGTCAATCATCGAATATCCATTTTAAGAAATGATCAATCCTCGAATATGCATTTTGACGATTGACCATCTTTTATTTCCTATGTATAATCATCCGGAACAACAAGTAATGCATTTCGCATAATAGCGTATTAATTCGAATTTTAAGACATGGTCAATCCTAGAATATGCTTTTTGTGGATTGACCATGTTTTATTTCTTACGAATAATCATCCAGAAGAACAAGTAGTGCACTTTGATTAATAATGTATTATTTCCTATTTTAAGACGTGGTCAATGCTCGAATATGCTTTTTGAGACATCGTCAATCCTCGAATAAGCAATTTGGGACATGACCAATCCTCGTATATGCTTTTTGAAGATTGACCATCTTTTATTTCCTACGTATAGTCAATCCTCGAATAAGCAATTTGGGACATGACCGATCCTCGTATATGCTTTTTGAAGATTGACCATCTTTTATTTCCTACGTATAGTTGCATTTTGTTTAATAATAATGTACTATTTCGTATATTGAGACATGGTCAATCCTCGAATATGCTTTTTTAGAATTGACCATCTTTTATTTACTACGAAAATTCATCCAGAAGAACAGGTAGTGCATTTTGATTAATAAAGTATTATTTCGGATTTTAAGACACGGTCAATCCTCGAATATGCTATCTGAGGATTTTGATTAATAATGTATTATTTGGAATTTTGAGATAAGGCCAATTTTTATTCTTCTGGATGACTACACATAGGAAATAAAAGATTTTCAATCCTCAAAAAGCATATTCTAGGATTGACCATGTCTTAAAATTCGAAATAATACATTATTAATCAAAATGCACTACGTGTTCTTCTGGATGATTATTCATAGGAAATAAAAGATGGTCAATCCTCAAAATGCATATACAAGCATTGACCATGTCTCAAAATGCATATTCGAGGAGTGACCATGTCCCAAAATTCGAAATAGTACATTAGTAACAAAATGTACTAATTGTTCTTCTGGATGATTATTCATAGGAAATGAATAAGCATATTCGAGGATTGGCCATGCTTTATAATGAGTATAAAAGTATATTTTATTTTTTTGAAGGGCGGTCAAACAAATCGAATTCATGGTAAATCATGGTCAAACGATGGTCAAACAGATAGAGTAATAAAAATTGGCGATTTTCGATTTCGAGGGGGCAAGTGTGAAGTTGTCCCCCCAAATATTATTTTTGCAATAACTTTTTAACAGAGGGTGGTCAATGAAAGGTGTTGCTGGTCATTTGTGGTCAATCGAATGCCATTAATTAATTACAAAATATGTAACTTGGGGGGGCCAACTTCACACAGCTGAGAGTAAAATCACATTTTTAACATCAACATAACTGAAAAAAACTTTGAATCAGCTTCGCTGGCAGTGAACACTCATGTTAGTTTTCTAAACTAGTAAATGGAACCTTTGATAGATCAACTCTAATTCTAGGGTTTAGTCATTTTACTAGTATAATTTCTTAACTTTTGAAAACATTTTTTTTTATTCCTAATCTTAGGTCAAACGATGACAGTTCCCTATATTTCCCAGTTATGTATTGTTTGGAATGCATTTTAGGTATACTATATTGGAGAAACTACCTAACTAGATGTTTAGACTTTAATTACTTCTTTAATAAAAAAACTAAGTTTTTATCGTTTTGATTCATAGTTTTACGATTTTGTTAATCAGCTGGGACCAAGAAAATCTTTTGCGATGTGCAAAGGATTTCTTGGTCTTGCAAAATCATCCATCATTTCACATACGAATCAGTTCAGACTTCTAGCTAAATCAAGTATTACATTTATAACTCCGATTACGCCCCTTACAAAGATTGTTTATGCCTATAAAGTAAGCATCTTTATTTAAAATAAATGATCGAGAGTATAATTATTAATTCAATACTAATTTGTATCCGAAAATAAATTTGATACCCATCCCGGTTTAAGCCCAACGAATGACATAATATTGGTGGGGGGGGCTAATGTAATCCCAAGTTAGCACCACCCACTCATAAAAATTACAAAAGGACACCGATAGAATTCACTACTCACGATATTTTTTCATATCTCAAAATATTAGTTAATTAGTAATAATAAGATAACAAATGCCGCCATCATGAAATATTAAATATTCTGACATTAATAGCGACATCTTCCAAAATGTAAACAATAATGCATGAATCTTTAAAATCTTTTTAAAGACTTATTAGAACCCCTAAAATTACTTGTTCTGTACGATTAAAATTAACGTAAGCCATGTGACGTCACACTGCAGTATTTTTTAATAAAAATAATGTTCCAAAACGTAAAAAATAATGCATGAATCTTTATGAACTTATTAAGAGCTACCTAGTACCTTATAAATTATCTGTTTATACAATTAAAATTAATATAAATCGGAATCTTGTGGCGTCATACTGAGGTATTTCAGTGGAAATTTTATGCTGGAATACATCGGAATACGCAGGAACAAACCGGAATAATTTCGAAATAAACCGGAATACACAGGAATAAATTGGATTCATGTTGATTTTCCGCTGTGATTGGTGTCAATAGTGCATTCGCATGTATCTGGATCTGCGCAGTAAGTTTCTCATATCTTTTGTTAAAAAACACAATGATTGTCTCGATGATTGTGCTCTTTATTATTTGGATAATTGCCAATTATTGTGTGACTGTTAGTATTTCAATAGTGTTAACAGACCTATGCCATGGGCTTTGTCATTGACACAGTGATTAATATTTCATTATATTTATAGTTCTTTTTAAAATCAGGCAGCATACCCTTCCAAAAAATAATTCGTAAAGTAACACGTTTTAGGGACCAGTTACATATTTACTTACATACTATGCATTGTTTCTTTGTGTAATTTATTGCATGATGTCACCAAATGTTTTGACAATAATACATTAATCTGATAATGCTGGTTGGAAGTTGAAAGTGCGGGATTATAAATTATTAGTCTTGAGAGCGATATATTAATTTTTTATTCCTAAGTTACATAGTTCTGGTTGTATATAATTTCACATATACTGGTATGTACCCACATACAGAAATAAAATTTAATTGCAAGCAGACACATCAAACATGGATAACTTGAATTCTATTTTAACAGAAGTTGAGGAGAAATTTGGAATTAGTTGTCCAGCGTATCTCAAGAATCTTTTTGCTCATGCAGGCTTTGACAATGTGGTGTCATTCGTTGTCCACGTTTAGAGATAATGAAGATGTTCTTGAAATAGAAAGGTTTGCAAAAGAAAAGTATGCTGTGTCTCCTAGACACAACATACTTCTGAAGAAATACTGTTTGGAAGACGTTGAAAAGAACAAACTTGAAAGGAAGAAGAATCTAAAGTTAAAATAAAAGGCGTTTACGAAAACGCTATGTAAGATTCGTAAACTTGACATTTGCGGTTATAAACAGGACACTGTCAAGCGGCGCTCGATGAGCGCTGCTACCAACTTTAACACTGTCATGTGACGTAAATTCAATTTTGTCAAGTCGACTCGGGTGTTTACTAACCGGTGACGTCATAGCATATTTTCGCGACATCAAACTTCAATGTTGAATATCTCTCTTATGTCAATAAATCAACTCAAAAAATTTACAGACTGATTATGTACCTACTACGGCTTCTAAAAATTAAAAAAAAATGTGCAAAGAGACTACATACAGGATTTATTGTGAAAGGCCGAAATGTATAAAGTTCCTATTTTGTGAGAAACATAGATGTCTCATTACGCCTTAAGCTTTTTTTCTCCGTGCACCCTCGAACGTAACAGGAATGTTGACGGGATACAACCGGAATATCACGCAGTAATTCTAAATAGCACGGACTAATTCGGAACACAATGGGAATAAACGAGATACAACGGGAATAAATCGGAATACTCCGAAAAATGAGAATTTATTCCGGAAAATCGGAATCAGTATACATTTTTTCAGGATCACCCCTCGGTATTTCCTGAATATTCACAGTGAACTGTGAACACTACGGCATACACTACGGTATTTTTTAATAAAAGCGAAATGTTCTAATATGTGAACAATAATGCATGAATCTTTAAAAATTAATTAGAAACTCAAAAATTACTTGTTCTATACGATTAAAACTAACATAAATCAAGGATTTAAGCCTTGTGACGTCGAACTACGGTATTTTTTTAATAAAAGCGAAATGTTCCAAAAGGTAAAAAATAATGCATGAATCTTTAAGAACTTACCTAGTATCCCAAAAATTATTTGTTCTATACAATTGAAATTAACATAAATCGAGAATTTTGTGATGTCACACTACGGCATTTCCTGAATATTATCGAAAAATTAGGGTCTCGTGACGGTGTTTCATATTATTTACAGCGAAATATTACAAAATTTAAATAATGTACTTCTTATGAGAATTTTGTTAAATTGACGACGTTTCCGGATAATCGTACATATCATCTTCAAGTCGCTAATTGTCTCGTTCTATTTATTACTGGAATTAAACTTATGACTTCTGCATTATATTGTCTATTTACCCCGTTGATTACATTGGCATTTCTGTTTACCCATGTGTTGTTTGTTAGAGCATTTTTTCATTTTGGTACTAGTTTCCACATGTTGGGCAATCTTTGCGTATCATCTAGTCTATTGAGGTTATTGGGCAACTTTTCTAGCTTTACTATTGCCTCTTGTCACATTCACATTCTGTTGGGTAGATGAAATGAAGCACATTAGCACATTAGCAGAGAAATCATCGAAAAAATAAAAACAGAGAAAAAAAGGAAATCAAGCAAGAGAAATCGAAGAAAGTGAAAACCACCAACAGTATAAAACCCAATTCCAATTCCAATAACGAAAAGTACGACACAATTAATGAGCTGAAAATGGGAAATACAATTTTGCAGTTTATAATATTTCGCAGTTAATATCAGGAAATACCGTAGTATGACGGCACGAGAGTTAAAATACTCCTTTCAAGTTAATTTTAATTGTACAAAACAAAAGAATTTTTCGGGTTTAATTAATCTGTATGTACTGCTATGCAATAACAGCTATTTTCGTAACTCCTGCATGGTTTACACATTTCTTGGTTGGAGATGCTAACGCCTCGGGCTACAATATAAAGCCGAGCACCAAAAATGTGACAGCGCACCAGTTATAAACAAATTTTTTACTCGTTTGTATAAAATTAGAAAAAAAAATAATTTTGATATATTTGTTGACAAATGTCAAATTAAATACATAAACAAAAAAGTTTAGCAATATCCCACTTGTCTATATGTATCTAAGTAACGATTATAAACAGTAATTTAAATAGATGTTTGTTATAAAATACGTCATTGATATATTATTATTAATTAATATTTTGAAAGATGTAAAAAATATCGTGGGTACTATTTAGTATTTAATTCGAAGTATCCAATGGTATAGACCTTCTTTACCCTTTGTGAGTTTGGGGTGATAACTTGCGATCAAATTGGAACAAAATTATATATAAAGTACAAATTAGCCTTTAATTAATACTCCATTATAGGCGATACAGGGTGGGCCAATAGTGCGTGGGTGGAAGATTGTGGGTTTATTAAGTTTGTTGATGGAATATGGTGGGGTATCCTTAAGCCTACAAACCTAAGATATTTTCACTTGAATCGCAAAATTTATACAGGGCGATTTATATCAAAGTTACATTTTTTAAATAGAACCCCCAGTATATTAATGCATATTTGGATACCTTGGTCAATTCTAGTGCGATTTTATGTATCATACAAGGTACCTAAAACGAATCGTTTAGCCGTAATTAGCCACTTTTACAAAAATGAAAAAAATTAAATATCGCTATGATCACAAAATTTAGAAGGCCATGACTCTGCGATGTTACTAGACATGAAATGTACCGGGTGGCCAGATAAGAATGCAAATGCTGTTTCTTGGAAACTATTTGTCGTAGAGAGTTGCGGTAAACAATTGTATTACTAAAGTGGCCAAAAAAAACCGTCGAAAATATTTTCAAATTTGCAAGATGACCGCCAGGGGGCGTAACCTAGTAAATGTACCAAAAAATTAGATGCTTTTTAAAGCTCAGCTTTATTCGAGTAATTTTTGTTTGACGTATCTATTAAAATAAAGTGGGGGATTCAGTGATTTTTTAAATAAACAGCTGTAACTCCTAAACGACTAAACTGATTTTAATAAACTTAGTCTCGTTGGAAAGAGCATTTATTGCTCCATCAAATCCATCTTACCTGTAATATGTCTAATTTTTAGTGATGCCGCTGGAGCGCGTTTTTTGAAATAATATCAGAAAATTGTAAAATTCTCTATAAAATTACATGCAACAATATAACTTTTTTCTCATAAAAATGAGATGAAATCATCCCTAAATAGGTTAGTGAAAACCGCATCTCGATATCTTATTCATATCCTAAAATATCGAAGAAAGAAAATTTAGTTATTATAAAATTTGAAAAAGTTGATATTACACCGGTATTTATTCTTTTTATTTGTCTTTTTTCAAGATTCAATGAAAAATTTCATCATTTTATAATCTTTAAATAATAAAAGTCTTCATAATTTCAAAAATTAAATGTAATATGATAATATTTATTTTTGAATTATTCCAAATTTGCGGAATTCTTTTTATTAATTTTATTTATGGCCCTAAAAAGGACCGATTGTGCAATAATGCCTACTTAAGTAGGCATTAAGTGGGCATTAAGTACCTACTTAATGCTTACTTAAATGCTCGAATTGTCTCCCATCGATCTCGATGCATGTCGTCTCTCGTTGTTGGTGGAGTTTCGTAAACAATATCTTTTAACCGACCCCATAGATAAAAGTCCAAACAGGTTAAGTCTGGGGATCGGGGTGGCCAAGGAAATAGACTTCCTCGTCCAATCCACCTCTGGTGATATATTAAATTTAAGTGTTCTCGTACATTTATTGAAAAATGTGCTGGGTAACCATCTAGTTGTAAAACATATTTTACAGTGCCGCATTTTGAAGACATTCAAAATATATCGTAATCATATCAACAGCTTCATCATTTGTAAAAGACATGATAGGTAGCTTTAAGGACTTACTTGTGCAACAAACATAAATTACACTGTCTGTCAAATTTTAATATTTGTTTACAAGTTGATTTTAGGTATTTGTTTTTTCTCAATGGCCTACTCCCAATATTCTGCCTATTCTGCACTTGCATATTCTATGCATTGATTATTTTATACCCCTACATGTTTTTTTTAATTTTTGAAATTATGAAAACTTTTATTATTTAAAAATTATAAAATGATGAAATTTTTCACTGAATCTTGAATAAAGACAAATAAATAAGAATAAATACCGGTGTAATACCAACTTTTTCAAATTTTATAATAACTAAATTTTCTTTCTTCGATATTTTAGGGTATGAATAAGATTTCATCTTGTTTTTATGAAAAAATAAGTTGCATTTAATTTTTAGAGAATTTTGCAATTTTCTGATATTATATCAAAAAAACGCGCTCCAGGGGCATCACTAAATTATTAGACATACTACAGATAAGATGGATTTGATGGAGGAGTAAATGCTCTTTCCAAGGAGAGTAAGTTTTTAAAATCAGTTCAGTCGTTTAGGAGTTACATCTGTTTATTTAAAAAAATCACTGAATCACCCCCCAATACTTTATTTTACGTCAAACAAAAATTACTCGAATAAAGCTGAGCTTTAAAAAGCATATCATTTTTTGGTACATTTACTAGGTTATGCCGCCTGGCGGTCATCTTGCAAATTTGAAAATATTTTCCACGGTCTTTTTTTGGCCACTTTAGTAATAAAATTTTTTACCGCAACTCTCTACGACGAATAGTTTCCGAGAAACAGCACTTTGCATTCTTATCTGGCCACCCGGTACTAGCCTGCTCAACTCCGAATTCTTGAGTTTAGAGAAATTATTGTGTTAATTTTGAAAATTTCGAACAATGGCAACTTGATTTTTTTAAATGGAACGGTCATTTTTGCATCAAATGTGTCTTTTTACCTTTTTAACGATATAAATTTCTTGACATCTATCTTTGGTAGATTTCTTTTAATTTCACAATTTCTGATTAATTTGGTGAATTTTTCGATTTTTAATTTGTATTATCTAGTGACCCGTCGAAAATAAACAAAAAACGATTCACATTATAAAACATTGTTTATTAAGCAGCAAACACATAAAACACAAAAAACCAAATTACGAGCTAAAATAAAAATAAAAATTATTTTAATCGATGGTAACTTGATTTTTTTTCATTTTTGCATGAAATGCGAAATTACTTTACCTTTTTAACGGTATAAATTTGTCGGTATCTATCTACGGTAGATTTGTTTAATTTCCTAATATATGATTAATTTGCTGTATTTTTCAATTTTCAGTTTCTATCAGTAACTAGCAGGCTGTGAAAGATAAACCAATTCTGTCACTTTAACTTTACTTTGACATTAGTTATTTATTATTGTTGAGTAAATGCTCGCGCTGTTATTTCTGATTGTCATTTTTGTTTAGTAATTAACAATTAATTGAATAATTGAGTGCAATGAGTAATTTTTCTAAAAATGAAATGGTTGATATGGTTTTTATTCTTGGAGAATGCTCTAAAAATCCGTTGCTTACGAGTCGCATGTACAAAGCAAGATATCCTGCCCGAAATAGTCATCCAAGGGAAGAATGTTTTGGAAAGATTTATTGAGACAGGGAGTGTTTGTTATTTGCAGAAGCAGGAAAGACTAAAAACTGTGTTGAGCGAAGAAAATGAATTCAATATTTTAACTGAAGTAATAGAAAATCCGCATGTAAGTACACGAAAACTCGAAAAGACTTTGAAATAAGTAGAACATCTGTTAGAAGAACAATTAGAAATAACAACTTTCATTCTTATCACATTCAACAATTTTTTGGATAGTATCATGTTTACGGACGAGTGTACATTTCACCGCAATGAATTAACCGGCACAATTTTCATTACTACTCTGATGTAAACCTTCATCATTTCAGAGTTCATAGTCAACATAAAAAGTCAGTTAATATCTGGGTGCGTCTATCGTTGGTCCATTTTTTCGACGGTGTTCTAAATTCCAACACGTACTTAAATTTCCTCAACAATAATTTATTTGACCTTCTTGAAGATGTCCCACTTGCTCAAATTAGGAACATGTTTTTTTTTGACAAGATGGAGCACCTCCTCACCGTGCCCTTGTTGTGAGTGATTGGATTAATAATACATTCAACGAAAAGTGCATAGGAAGGGACGAACTAACGCGTTGGCCAGCGAGGTCTCCAGACATAATCCCAATTGATTTCTTTTTATGGGGGTACGTAAATACGTAAAGGAAAAAGTATACACCGAATAAGCAACAACGGTGGAAATTAGAATTAGAAACGTTTTTGAAAATATCTCCGCAGAAATGTTAAGACGGGTTAAGCATTCATTTCTTCAAAGGATTCAATTGTGCATAGAACAAAGCGGTCGCCATTTTGAACTTTTACTATAACCTTAACATTATGTCGTTTTCTTTTTTTTTTGTTTTGTCTCCTAATTTGTATATATTTGGTATATGTTAGATCACTCCCTAATAAATGTTTTTAATTTGGATTGTTTTTTCTAATACCTACTAGCCACTCCTCCACATTATTTAGAAAATGTGAAATTATGAGCTACTACTACAAAAAACAAAATACTGACAACCTTAAATTACCAGAGAAAATCTTAAGAAAGCTAATAAAATTTCATATTTGATGGCATAAAGCAAAGCACATAAGTTCTATTTGAAAAAATCAAGTTACCTGTGATTGCATTTTCCTAAGTTGACATAGCGATTTCTCTAAACACAAAAAATATTTGAAATTGTACGTCCGGCCTACATTGGTACATTTCATGGTTAGTAAAACCACAACCCAAGTTGACAGCGATTGTCCAAACACAAAAAATATTCGAAGTTACGCGGCGTGCCTACATTGGTACATTCCATGGTTAGTAATACCACAAAGTCACAACCCTCTAAGTTTTATGGTCACTTCGATATTCAATTTTTTTCAGACAAAAAATTACGATTTGTACGGTTCGTTCTAGATATCATGTGCGATGCATAAAGTCGCACTCAATTTGACCGAAGAATCCAATTATGTAATTAATATACAGGTATTTCCGAGGGGCAAACCGCGTCAGACGTTTAGTGTACAGGATCTTAGAAGTTAGTGGAAGTTCATAGAAGTTTGTAGAAGTTCATAGAAGTTTGTAGAAGTTCATAGAAGTTTGTTGAAGTTTATAGAAGTTTAGGTAGAAGTCTGTAGTAGTTTTTAGAAGTTATTATTCACAGTGTTTTTAATCCGCATGCTCAAACGCAAGCGCAATACACTTTTGTAAACGCGTTAATCCTCATGTGGTAATGTGTGAGTTTGTACCTACGATTAAACCTTTGAATTGATTTTGATGTAGATAGTTGTTTTTCGGACATTTCAGACATTTCAGCCATCCTTTACCTTCGTACCTACCAAATAAGTTTAGTTCCTTATCACTGATAACGTTTATTTGGCAGCATTTATAGTGCACCAATTTTCGTCAAATCTTCATATTTTTCGCTCCAGCTTGGCAACGTCGCAATTTACGGGAAAAGAAAAGATAAGGCTAGATGCATAATTTTACGCTGAATTCGATGGTAAACAAATATACAGGGTGTCCTATTAAAAAAAAGTAAACTTCACGTTGTCTCGCTTAGGCTGAACACCCTGTATATCTCAAAATATTTTCGAAATGTGTATCTGCGCAAACATAACTTTTATTTAAAACATTTGTTTGCATTTTTGATCCTAAGTAAGTTACTTCCACACACTAATGGGCCACCCTGTATGCGTGCAGTGCCTATTATCTTATTTTTATTTACATACCTATTTATTAAATTTCACATAGTACACGCAATTAATAGTTTTTTTTTTTGCATTAATTTTAGACGATGTCTTTAGAATATGAAACTTTTTTTTGTGAAGCTGAAGAAAGCACTGGGTGTAAATTACCAAGTGAGATAAAGAAGATGTTATACATTAATGGTTACGGAAACGAAAATATTTTATCGGAAATATGCGAAGAAGATTTTATCGCCATTGAAAATTTCGCGAAGGAGATTCTACCAACAATGATCTCATTAGATTCATTTAAGGATTACCTATTATGGAATTTTTTCGGATCATCCTCAATTATACAAATCTTAAGTGGACATAAACAATCAGTGTACGTTATTGCCAATTACTTCAAGCTAAAATTGAACGATTGTAAATCTAGAAAATATTCAATATTGTCACGTTCACGATTGCCTGTACAATCCATTTCACAATCTGAAGAACTCGCGGTCTCTAAAAATATTCATACAAAATCAACCAATTTGACCGAGGAAGACTCAATAATCACGAAAGTTTTAAAAAAATGGATTCAAAATAAATGTACACCGGAACAATGGTTAGACTATGAGGACAAAGTGAATGATATTCCAGTTTCATGCTCATTAGATTCCAACCCGGATTCTGATACTTTATATTGTTTTGTACAATGCTTTTGTAATACACGTATTAAATTAACAAAAACATCGCAAAACAAATATACCGTAAAACGTTGGATTTATTCTAATTTTCATCATCATTCTAATGCCAAACATCTATCAAAACCGAGATCAAAACCGTCAGCACCAACACACAGTCACAGTCAAACATTAGATAACTTTGTTTTTGATAAAACTCAGCAAAAAGAAAATTCAGATGCAACGTCTCAACCCCTCTTGACTCGACGCTTGATTACTCCGTTAAATTCGGTTTGTAATAATAAAGGAATAACGGTACTACAAAATATTTCTCTAAACTCTAATTCTACTTCCCCAGGAGCTAATCAAAGCTCAGAAGATTTATTGTTATGCTGCACATCTATCAGTACCATAAACAGACAAGACGAGAATTGCAAAAATTCTTTCAATGTTACCCCGAATGTATCTAAAATACTCAACCAAATAGCTGCAACTTCAACAGTGCCAATGCCTGATATTCCATCTACATCAAAAACAACAAAATGGAGTGCACCTAAATACCAAAGGCGAGAACGACGACGAAGAGCGCGGGAAAATTCGATGAAAACCAGGCCATAATTACATCATTCTTTCCTATACTTAATGGACACAATAATCGAACAACATCCTAATATTTCAGTGACTTTTTGTGAGAACTTCGAAATTGAAAAACATTCGAATGATCAAGAAATTAATGCATTCTTGAAAAAATTAATGAATGCCGCTATAAAAAACTCGACAAAACATTCTAACAATAATACGTTTGACAATTCCCTAAAAAAGTTTGCATTATACAGGGTGTATTTTAAAATCACCGACAAACGAAAACTAGAGATTCTATGATTTAAAATAAGACAAAAATGATCATAAACGCTTTTCTGAAAATGCTTCCTAACCGAGACACAGGTTGATTAAAAAATAGTTTTTTTTAAGGTTTTTTTAAGATTCCTCAACAACTACAAAAGATATTACACTGAGATTTGGTACACCTAAATGTCCAATTAAATACAATTAATCAGGTGAGTTTGAGTCAACTGACTCCATCCAGTGGCGTAGAATATTTTAAGTTAATCAGTTTAAGTAAAAAAAAAAAAAAACGCACGCCCCTGGTCTTTTTGAAGAAACATTTTTTTGATAGATTCAACATTTAATTCTACAAATAAAATCATACTTAGCATTTTTTCGATTCGGCACCCCGTTTGGGAAATATTTTGCATTAACATAAACGACCACAATATTCAATAAAAATAAAAATTTGTTTTATTTTACAAAAACATAACGCAGTTAACTATTAGGTACGTTATTAAAGAGATACTGAAGGAATCAAAAACAAAATAATTATTATTTTTATACATATTGTTCAAAATGTCCTCCTTCCTTTTGAATGCAAGCTTGTATTCTTCTTACAAATGAAACCTAACACGCTGAAAAATTTGTGGCATAGCCCTAATCTCATCGCATGCCATCTGTATGCGATTTCAAAGTTGCTCTCGATTATCAATTTGAATAGAATAGACACGAGTTTTCAGATACCCCCACACAAAAAATCCAATGGGTTTAAATCTGGCGATCGTGCCGGCTACGGTACTTCACTTCCTCGTCCAATCCGGCGTCCAGGGAACCACGCATTTAAAAATTCTCTGACGTTTCGTGTAGAATGTGGTGGTGCACCATCATGCATGAAATACATGTTCATTCTAACATCCAATTAGGTGATCGTCTAGTATACCTATCCAAATATTTTCGCTAAATCTATGTTGGTGAGCTGTAACTACAGTTGGATGCTGATTTTCTTCTAACCATTTGTGGGAATTATGCGAGTTTATTATTCCATTTCGGGAAAAAATACACTCAACAGTGGTCAATAAGTTTCTAACAAATTGTACATCTTCAGCATTTTTATTTAAAAACCATTTGCAAAAATTCATTCGACGAGGATGGTTAGCAGGCAATAATGCATGCACTTTTTGTAGGTGAAACGGATGTAAATTTTGTTCTCGTAAAACTTCCCAAGACTTGCTATGTGACACCAAATTCTAAACCTAACTCACGCGTACTTTTGATGAATTTTCATAACTCTATCTAAAATTTGTTCCTTAATTTCAACTGGTACACGAGCATTCCGTCCGGAATTTTTATTTCCTTTTAAACTTCCATACTCTAACAAGATACGATGAACGGTTCTAAACGTAGTATGATGTGGATGTATTCTATTTGGAAATCTTTGTTCATAAAGTCGAGCATTGCAATTAGTATTACCATAACATAAATGCATATCGACCAGCTCTCGTTTGGAATAATTCATTTTTTCACAGTAATTAGACACAAACAATGAATTACAAAACACGCGTAAATGCAACTATTTTAGCAAACATAAGATACGTAACTGTCAAATGCAAAGCAATCTCTGATTTATTTAATTTGGTTATTACTGAATAATGTCGTTTATGTTAATGTAAAATATTTCAAAAACGGGCGCCGAATCGAAAAAATACTAAATTATGATTTTATTTCCAGAATTAAATGTTGAATTTAACAAAAACATATTTCTTCAAAAAAAAGCAGGGACGTCCGTTTTTTTTACTTAAAAGTTATTAACTTAACATATTCTACGCCACTGGATGGAGCCAGTTGACTCAAACTCACCTGATTAATTGTACAGAATTAGACATTTAGGTGTACCAAATCTCAGAGTAATATCTTTTGTAGTTTTTGAGGAATCTTAAAAAATTATTTTTTAATCAACCTGTATCTCGGTTAGGAAGCATTTTCGGAAAAGCGTTTGTGATAATTTTTGTCTTATTTTGAATCATAGAATCTCCAGTTTTCGTTTGTCGGTGATTTTAAAATACACCCTGTATATTTATTACATCGGGGGTAAATTATTATATGAAACTCTTTATTCAAATTTAAAAAATATATTACCTTCTATTTCTTCTCTTGGACGTTACACTTTCACAAAAGTGACAGAAATTGAAGGAGTTTTTGACTTTATGGGATTAAGTCAATTTTTAGAGGCGAGAAATTTACCGCAATGGGTTTGGATAAGCGAAGATGCAACAAGAATCACGGGCAAAATTGAATACGATTCACAAACAAATAACATTGTAGGATTTACTCTTCCTATGGATACCAATGAACTGCCCAAAACAAATACCTATGTTGCAACATCTGTCAAAACTATTCAAAATTATTTTTCTTCCGCAAACAAAAGCAACTATGCTTACGTTATAATGGTACAACCTCTATCTAATAATGCTTCTTCGTATTGTATTACACTCTTTGGTACAGACAATAAATTTACATATAAACATGTCATGAATAGGTGGGAATTTATGATCAAGCAAGCAAAACAATTTGGCATAAATATACTTGGTTTTCCTCAGATGGGGACACCAGGTGTTTAAAAGCTATGATAGCTAAATCGATGTTACCTCTAAATCTAGACACTAAAACTGACAAAGCACGGATGAGTTGGGAGTGGTTTAATATGGATTACCAAAGTATTACAGAAAATTGTACACAAGACACAGTACATATTTTAATTAAACTGCGCACGCGGTTAACAAATAAATCTGTTGCTTTACAGATTGGCGACTTTTGTGTTACTATCAATCATTTCGAACAGTTACTTGAGATGCATTCTAAAGATAAACATAGACTTACAATGTCGGATTTAAAAGCAGAAGACAAAATGAATTTTGGAGCAGCTGAAAAAATGTGTTCCTCCTCAGTTACAGAGTTGATGAAGACCATACCAGAGTGATGGAACGATTGCGTATTTAAAGTTGATGCAACTGACGCTTTCGGCATTTTTAGATAAATCATTAAATGTAGAAAAACCAATTTATAATTGTTGGTACGTAGTTTGGCGAAACTGGATTACTGAATCTGGTACAAAATACAGCCTACAGAACCAGTTTATTTCCTTAAACTCTTATGTTTGCATTGAACTTAACGATCACCATCTGATTAAAATTGTAAAACAATTTAATGAAAATTTCGAATTAACAGATAATATGTTTTTACCGTGGCATTTTGGAAGTCAAACGTGTGAATCTTTATTTAGAGCAGCGCGGTCTATGACAACCACGTTTTCTACTGGAATCAATTTCAGCATGAAAACACTGATGTATAGATTGAAACGAATCAAGGCCATCAACTTTATTTTAAACGATTTAAAAGACGAATTTATATTTGCAAGAGAACGTAAAACAATTCGTAACCCATTTTTTACAGACAATAGTTTGTTTAATGAGAGCAATATCGACAATAAAATTGACAAAATTATAATGGAGGCAGTTGCTGATGCATTGGAAGCTACGAGAAGACTTGACATACAAGTGTCAAATGATTCCTGGAAGAAACTGTGTATTCCACTAGTTAAAGACGATGTACTAAACGAAGACGGCGCTTCTGCAGATGACACGTGATTAAATAGAATTTTAAATAATCTCAAAGAAAGTGGCAATTCGATTGCAGACATGGAGAAATCTAGCCAGTTTATGAATGATATGCACAATATGTCTTTAATGGGGGATGACCTTACTTTAAAAGATTTTTCTGGCCAAAATCGTATTTCTGCAGAGAATAGCCCTTGTTGAAGTTTGTATCGAAGACAAAACCCTTACCATAAAAAAATCGTCTTTGTGCTGGTTATTTGATGAATGGAATGGAAGAATAAGCACTGACCGTTTAAGGAGATTTATCTGTAATAAAAAACGTAGCACAGAAGATCATGATAAAAACAGTGAATGGACCAATAGGAAAAGAGATCAAATGTCGGTGAAAGCTAAAGAACAATATTTAAAAAAGGCAAATGATGAAATCAATCATCCATCGTCAGACACAAGTGAACAGGTTGTATTTGATGATGAAAATTTTTCCGACTTCTCAGACGACACAAACGATACACAAACTAACATAGATATAGAAATGCTTCTTGAAAATTATTATTCTGTCTTTTATGACGAAAAATGGTTTCTAGGCAGGATTATTAAATTTTTGAAAAATGACGAAGTCAAAATGAAATGTTTAAAACAAGATTTAAATACCTTTATATGGCCAAAACTACCTGACATTGCAATAATAAAGAAGCATTATATTTTTTATGGACCAATTAAATTGTTGGGTATAGAACCATTTGAAATAAAAAGATTTATTATAAATATTAGCAAAAAGTATAAAGAATTTAAGAAAATGTAATTATTTTGTTAATATTAGAATATTTTTTTAAGTTGAATACTTTCATGCTATTTTTAATTTACTGCGATTCGTTTAATTTGGAATAAATCATCCCAGAATATGTTTGTCATTATTAGATTATCATGATCATTAAACAGATACCTTCCTAACCTAACATATTATTAATTAGAGAAAATTCTTTGTTCTTCCCCAATCCTGTTCTATTCTGTATTTACTGATATTGTTGACGGTGACAGAAAGGTAAATTTACCAAATCATTCAAGCTCTGGCCGAGAAATTAACGGTTTTATAATACTTAATGAAAAGTTAACAACCCCAACTTCATCCGAAGTTCCTAGAAGTTAGTAGAAGTTGATAGAAGTTTGTAGAAGTTGATAGAAGTTTGTAGAAGTTTATGGAAGTTTGTGAAAGTTTATAGAAGTTTGCAGAACTTTGATATAAATCACCTTGTATAAGCAGTGCGATTGAAGTGAAAGTATTTTGAGTTTGTAGCCTTGATATGCATATGCATTAATAAACCCACCATATTCCGTCCACGCATTACTGGCCCCCCTGTATAGTTTTTCTTTTTTTTTAACAGGGGTGCCTGTGAGTTATTATTGGCTCACTTCGTATAAAAAAAAACAATATTGAATAATGCAAAGCTTAAACCACTTCTTGATTTATGTTGCAGGAAAATACGTTATACGTGGAAGGATCTGGAAGGACATAGATGCTATAATTGCATAAAATATTGCACAAAAAGTATTTTACTACGTTTGAAAGAAGCTTTGAAATGATTAATTCATCAAAAAACCATTTCAAATAACGCAAAAAATTATAGTACAATGAGCTGAATAAAGTCGCCCACTTGATCGCCTACAACGCATTCTTTGTGACTGTTGCAAACTCCAAAGATAACTTACATACTTATAAAGGTATAATTAATAAGGGAATTATATAAATAACCCGCAAAGTTATATTTATTTTAAATTTCATTATTAAGAAGAAGTGTAGGTCTACTCGGGGTCATATAAACAGCAATGGGATTCATACAAAACTATAATTGAATATTTAATGTGTAATTACTGCATAAAAATACATATTTTAAAGCTAAATAAACATCTTTAAATTGAGATCAAAGGTTACCTGTCACTATTAACGAGTCTCATCATTTTAACCTTGCAACTAAAGGGCAAGTACCAATACCTCCAAAAATTGTAATTGAACTGACACTGAAAATATGTTCGATTTAAAGCTTCCTAACAAAAAAAAAGGATTTTTGGTTAGAGCGAAGAAATGAGGGCGAGTGTGTGAAACTTTTCAACTGTTACATTTCAAAAACTAGAAAAGCCATTTCATTTAAATTTGGCATACGTGCTAATACCTGCAAGTTATGTGATCAATTCGACGGATAGTGTGTAAGAGAGCTAAACTGCTACAATTTGTACACAACCTCTGACGAATAATTTTTGCGGGAATCACGATTCAAGCGGAAACAGAATACTCTCGATCCGTGCTCCGAGTGGACTCTGAGAATGACATGCTTTATAGTACACTCATTTGAGACGTTATGTAATAGGATGTTTATACAAAGCGTATAATTGGAAAATGCACATACGTTAGGGAGGTGGCTATAAATAACCTGAATTTAATGGAGTTTATATACCCAGACACAGACATCGGGTCTAACCATAACCCGATAATTGGAAATTTGAATGTAACACTCAAGAAGGTATGACGAC
This sequence comes from Vesta saturnalis, assembly GCA_036346205.1. Lineage (NCBI taxonomy): Eukaryota > Metazoa > Arthropoda > Insecta > Coleoptera > Lampyridae > Vesta > Vesta saturnalis. Next base: position 1,103,798 of record JARFJB010000595.1, on the reverse strand, counting down.
CCTTAAAGAGAAGAATCGACATCAATAATTTAAAAAAGAATAAATACTTAATAACGCCAAAACAAAAATAAACGCAGAAAATAAGGCGACTGCAACTGAAAACCCAGTTATAGAAGACAGCTGGAGGCATCCTAAAAACGTGACTGTGTCGGTCGAAAACGACATCGTTGGACCACAAACCAAGAAAAAGAAAAATCAATGGATGACCGAAGATATCCATCCTTTTACTCATGGAAAAAGAATATAACCCAAAAACAAATGACCAACAATATAGAAGTGAGAAGTCTCCAAGAATACTAAAATCTGAAGTCACACAAGCAATAAAACACAGCAAAGTAGCCGAAACACCCGGCCCAGACGACGTGTATTCAGAAATCTCTGTATATTGTATGTGTAACTTTGTTATTATAAAAGATACAAGTTGGTTAAATTAGCAAAGTTGGGCAGAATTACATGAAGATTTAGAACTCGGCAAGAAAATTGACCATTGTTGCCAAGTTTCCGATTTATTTGAGAAAAACTGAAAATCGTTAAAATTTTCAATCAACGTTGGCTCGTTAGTTATTAAAAATACAGTAAAATCTTAAAGAGGTTTTTAATAGATAATCTTACGATTAATTAGATGCTCTACACAAACAATTTTTGTAATCACTGATTTTTGAGTTACAACCCTAACTTACCTTTTTTTAAATAGCAACCATAAGCGAAGCGAAGTTTATTAAATTCCTTATTTTTTTCTGATTTCAACGATATAAAGTTTTGTATATCTAATTTTAATAATAATGCGCAAAAATTAAGAAAAAATTATTTAATTAAATACATCGTTATGGCTACGATAAAACAGTTGAAAATCGTTAAAAATAAAACAAGAACGACGGGAAAAAATCTAATTTTAAAGTAATTCAAAAATTATTAATGTTTAATTTTAACACAATTTAAAATTGACAACGTTTAATAATGTTGTTTTGAACTTTTCGTAACATGACCTTTGTTACAAAATTAATAGCAATGGAAATCTTTTCTTTTAACTTATTTATATCAGTTGGTTTTTCTTTGTACACCTTGTCTTTTATTGTTCCCCACATGTAACGGAGTAAGATCCGGTGATCTCGGGGACCAAAAAAACTGTACCACGTGTTGCAATTGTATTTGGAAATCTTTCATTCAAGTAATTCATAACTTTAACCAAGTTATGTGCTGGAGATTCATCTTGCTGAAAATATTAAGATTGATAAATGCAATAATTAAACTTAATGATATTATTTTGATAAGGCGTTAGACTACTGTTTTTACTGGACGATATTTAATTGTTTTATCATAGCCATAGCAATGTATTTAATTAAATGATTTTTGTTAATTTTTGAAGTTTTACGGATTATTATTAAAATTAGATATATAAAACTTTATATTGTTGAAATCAGGAAAAAATAAGGAATTTAATAAGCTAACTTTCGCTTACGGTTGCAATTCAAAAAAAGGTAAGTTAGGGTTGTAACTCAAAAAGCAGGGATTAAAAAATTTTTTTGAGTAGTGCATCTAATTAATCTTAAAATTATTTATTAAAAACCTCATTAAGATTTTACTGTATTTTAATAACTAACGAGCCAACGTGGTTTGAAAATTTTAACGATTTTCAGTTTTTCTCAAATAAATCGGAAACTTGGCAACAATGGTCCATTTTCTTGCCGGGCTCTAAATCTTCATGTAATTCTGCCAAACTTTGCGTATTTAACCAACTTTGTATCTCTTATAATAACTAAGTTACCCATACAACGTATTGAGATTTTTGCAACCCTGTATAGTAAAATTGTTTAACACCATCTATGAGACTGATCAGTTATCTAGCGATTGGCTATAGATTGCCTTCATTCTTATCCCCAAAAAGCAAATGCCAACAAATGTTACCAATTTCGTGTGATCAGCCTGATGAGTCACACTCTTCCTATTCCTAAAAATTGTGCAGTCTATAATACACAGAAAATACGAGGAAGACATAAGCTGTTGCCCATTCGGGTTTCGTCAGGGGTTAAAGAGAACTCCAAAAATGCTGAGACCAAAGGAAGGATGTTGTACAAGTAAAGTCAAAATTAAGTTTCGAACTATTCGTACTATTTTATTTAAAACGTAAATTCTAAATAAAAAAACAATCTGTAAATCTGTAAAATGCATTTTTCTCGAAAACGGTAAGAAAAAGATAAGATAAGATAAGCGTACCTTTTTTGTTGCTAAATGATAGGGGAATGAAACTACTATAGTAAAATTCCAAAATTGTCAATACTGTCCAAAATTGTGTTAATTTAGAATCTTAATTTTGGCTATACCTGTACAATAAAGGTACAACGAATTCCAGTTAAGTGTCAAAAAATTATTATTGAAATTCAATTTTTAACTTCTGACTTTGAAGGTTGATAACTCCATAATGAAGACAGATAGGAAAAAACTCAAATGAAGACTAGGATTATTTTGAGCCCCTCTATACGTCCTAGCAGTTTTGACCACACCTTTCTCGACACCCTGTATAAGCCTTGACGTGAGTTCTGTTACGAGTTTTTCCGTCTTTTATTTCAACTGACCTTCATAATCTATACCTATTTTAGAAAATATTCTATCATAATTAATTCCCTATTATGGCAACTCTCCCATTTGTTGCCATAACGAAAATGGTTTCGCCTTAAAGCATGTGACGCATTTACGTAAAATACTACGTACTGATTGTCGTCCGTTGATAATCCAATAGCTTTGTCTTAAACTAGAAAAAGCAGATTGTGCACCTGCATGTAAGCTTCTGTGATGTTCATGTTTCATTATTAGGTTAGTGAGAGGGTGGTAATATTATTAATAATATTATTTGATGCTTTGGGAATAAGAAAGTTGAGAATTTTGTGAACACAGTCAAACGCTTTCTGATAATCGATGAAGCACATATATACAGGGTGGCCAACTGAGAATGCGAGGTACTGTATCTGGGAAACTATCCATCGTAGAGGCTTGCACAAAAAAAAGCTATTACTAAAACGGCCAATACAAAAACCTGGAAAATCCTTTCAAGTTTCTGAAATGTCCGCTAGGGGGCGTAACTGCAATCTTGAATCTAAAAAAGTGATGTCTCTGTGAATTCTGCTATATTAACCTAATAAAAAAAATAATTGATCTTTGAAGTCGAGGATAACTTTTTTGTTTGGCACTTTTTGACGTATCTATAAAAATAAAGTGGTGGGGGGGTATTCAAAGGTTTCCTTAAATCACCCCGTATCTTCGAAACGGTTAATCCGATTTTAACAAACTTGGGCGCGTTGAAAAGAGCTTTTCTTGGGCTACAAATGTTAAAATAATTGAAGTTTTGTTAGTTTCACATGTCGTCGCTAGAGGGCTTTGTTCGACATTCCGACAGAAACGGTTAATTTTCGCAAAAAAATTAAATGCATTGGTATGACTTTTTTTCATAAACAAGTAGCTAAATGATGCCTAAACAACCTCGCGAAAACCGCATCTCGATATCTTGTTCCTAACCTAAAATATCGGCCAAAGAAAACTTTATACGAAAATCCCTTAAATTTTTATTTTTTTTTTACTATATTTTTCTGGAATTGTTTCTATTATGTAAGTTGTGGCCCTAAAAGGACCGATTTAAAGGAGGAAAGTTTTTAATGCCCCCGTAAATGCTCGAAATGCTGACCATCACTTTGTGCATTGCTGAGGCCTCTTATGGGTGGCTTCAATTTCGGCTCTGAATAGGTTACCTAGAAATTGCGATTTTAAATGTTTGTAAATTTATTCACCAGAATGAAATCACCCTTTTTGAAATTACTAGAAATTGCAATTTTAAATGTTTGTAAATTTATACACCAGAATCAAATTACTCTTTTTGAAATTACTACGGGAAAGTAAGCAATGCTAAAAGTTATACGAAAGGCTTATTTTTTGTTTGTTTAAATGCATATTCACTATGGATATATACGAAAAATGCAATTAATAGAAGCAGGCAATGGAAACAGATACCTAAAGAAAACATACATAATCCTCAAATTGTCAATAGTTGTCAATACTTTCGCGTTACTTTGAGCAATTTTTGTGCTTTCAAAATGCGTTTTACGAATAATGAAGCTGTTGATATGCTTGCGGTTTATTTTGAATGTCTTCAGAATGCCGCAGTAGCTAAAAGAGTTTACGCGGCTCGATATCCAAATCGGCGTCCTTGCGATGTAAGAGTTTTTCCCCAATTAGTGGGAAGCTTACGAGCCAATGGTAGTTTTCGGCCTACGTTTCAACGGCAAAGAATTGGAAGAACACACGAAAATATTAACCGTGTAGTGGGCTATATTGAAGGAAATCCTCATGTTAGCACAAGACCATTATCCACTGAGTTGGACATATCACGGACAACGGTTCAAAATATTTTGAAGGACCATAGGTAAGTTCTAATGGCCATCAAAATATACAGGTATTCGTTTAAACTTTTCTTAATTACTGTAAGAATGCACCCATATCATGTCGTTTTGCATCAGGCCTTGAAAGAGGAAGATTTTGATCGAAGGTTAGACTATTGCCATTGGATGTTAGGCATGATACGCGAAAATAGATAATTTTTATTTTAAATTCTTTGGACGGATGAAGCCATCTTCAGTAGTGACCGGAGAGTCAATCTGCACAATATGCAATATTGGTCTGCAGAAAATCCCCATTGGTTGCGTGAAGTTCAGCGCCAAGGACGTTGGAGTTTAAATGTATGGTGTGGCATATTGGGAGGCAGAATTATTGGGCCGTATTTTTTCGAGCAACCCCTAAATGGCAATGTATTTCTTGGCTTTTTGGCCAATCAATTACCGTTGTTGTTGGAAGATGTGCCTCTGGAAACAAGGCAAAAATTGTTTTTGCAGTTGGATGGTTGCCCAACACATTTTGCTATTAATGTGCGAGAGCATATTAATGCAGAATTTCAACAACGGTAGATTGGAAGAGGAAGTCTGTTCTAACAAATACAAAGAATTATTTGACGACTTAAATATTAGACATATAAGGAATTAAAAACCTTAATATACCTTAAAATTGTCATCAAAAACCTTTCGTCCGTAGTATACAAGAAATGCAATTTGTTTTTAAATGTACCGCGTTTTTCTCAAGTAATTAAAAACGGTTCACTATTTTTTTAAATTGATATCGATAGCTTTTGTTACGTAGAATCCAAAAATGCAATTTGTTATTAAATGAATTTTATCCAATAATGTCAAATTTTGCAATAAACAAGACTGTGCGCTCACACGTAGATAACTTTGTACGGCGTTCTTCCCAAGTAATTAAAAACGGTTTACTATTTTTTAAAATTGATACCAATAGCTTTTTTTTATGCAGAATCCAAAAGTGCAATTTTTTTTAAATTAATCTTGTCCAATAAAGTCAAATTTTCTAACAACCTGCCCGCATGCTATATGTACCTAACGTTGCATCTGTACTTTCTGATATACCTAATGAAAAAAGGTTTACTATTTTTTAAAATTGATATTGATAGCCATTTTTATGTAGAATCTTAAAGTGCAATTGGTTTTTAAGTAAAATTTGTCCATTAAAGACAATTTTCGGAATCAACATATTCGTTCGGCTGTCACACGTAATACGTGTTCTTTAATAACACATTTCCCCATTTTCCTGATTATTTTTTCTTAATTATGTTTAAAAGTAATATTTATGAACTTAGTTTCTGTTATTTTATCCATTTCCGGGTTTAATAGTAAATCTACACGAAGTGAAAATTTATGGATGAAATCTATTGCTAACTTCACGTCAGTGTTTGTAATATGATCTGTTTATTGCTTATCGACAATATAATTTTTCTTTTTCGGCAAAGTTATATCTTATACCTATATTATAGTTATCTCTATTTGTACCCCTTGAAATATGAAGGAAAAAAAAGTGGTACAAACCGGTACAAACGAAAACGAAACAATATTCGCTTCCTGATTTTGAAACTCGCTTTAAATGAAAAAGTTACCCCTTCAAAAAATTTGGAAAATCGGTACAAACCAACTCCTTGCTCAGGTACAAATAAAAGGAAAAATGATACAATTAGGTACAAACGGTCCTCTATCGAATATCGTCATTAACGATAAAACATATTCAAGTGGGGTGCTAACATTTTTTAACCCCGAGTTAAATTTGAACACCATGAGGTACCAAAGGTAAGAAATGTGGTACAAACTATTATAAATCAGATGCAATCAAAATAATTGCATTATTTAAATGTGGGGTGCCAGGTTCATGTAGATTATCCTGCGGGGCAATTCCTCAAGGGCAATTACTTGGGAAGAATAGACCTTTGTTTTGGTTTTGGTTTTGAAATACCTCCATAAGTAAAAATCTAAACCGGTTAAGTCAGGCGATCGTGGATCCCACATCAAGGTCCAGTAGGACAAATCCATCTATCATCAAAAAAATCCTGCCAATTCGAGGTAAACCTCACAAGAATTATCGACATATCTGGAAAATGCGCGTATCGTATAGCGTGTGGATTTTCTTCTACCGAGACGTGTTGGTTTCTTCCATTATCCCCTCTCTAGAAAATTTTGCTTCGTCTGTCCAAACTATGTTAAAAAGGAATTGATGGTCTTCTTGAATGTTTAATAACATGTACTCGCAAAACTCTATTCGGCGAACCTCATCACCGGGTCTAAATGTCTGTACGTTTTGGAACGAGTCGAGGTGCATAAGGTGCTTTTTTAAAACTCTGCCCAAGAAACAGATATTCCCAAATCCAATTATGCAGATGCTGTTGAGCCAGTGTATTTATTTCATTTCCCTCGTCATTGCTCATCGAGTTTGGAATCTTTTTGGTGGCATTAAGTTTTCCGAAACGCAAAAAGTTGGGCTCAATTCTCTTAAATTTTTTCTTGTTCATCGGCTGCAAATAGGGATTTCGTTCATTACACACGCGGAAAGTTCTCTCGACAAATTTGGCAGCATTCTCCATGAATATCAAACAAATTAAGAATATCAGCATTTGAATATTCTTCAATGTTGTATTCAAAACCTTTTTAAATATAAATTAATTTGCTGAAGCTGAAGATGAAAAACATACGATAGGTACTATTTATTATTCGTCATCTTTGTTGCTATGACGCATAAATAGTTTGTCGATGGATATCTATGTGAAGTCTAAAATTGTACCGAATAAAAGGATAGTTTTTGGTTAACGTTAATTATCTTGAAAACCGTCTAGACTCGAAAATGATTTAAGGTACAGGGTGTCTGTCCCATTTGAAACAACCAAGGTATTGATGTTCAAAATCATACAACTTCGGAGACTTATTTCAGTTGAGATTATCAATTAAAACCCGTGAAAATGTAGTTTTAGTCTTTGTAGACCCAGAAACCAATTTGAAATTCAGTTAGCCAAACCGATTTGTACCTTGATGTTTCGTGTTTTCAAATAACTCGGAAACAGTAAGTTTTAGATATGACGCTTTACATAAAGTGACCTTAAAATTGAACGAGAATTTCAAAAAATGGCAAAAAATTAGGCGGTTCCATCTAAAATAACGAAGATGCTAGCTACTTCGGTATAACCGCAAGTGCCGCCATTTTGACAATATTTTACTTGGATTCAAAATGGTCGATTCTAGCCTGAAACCAACTTTCATTATTCGACAATAGTGGGAAGTCCGAAATTTTCTAATAAACGCGTTGCATGGCTAACCCGTATATATTTTAAAACTATCTCTGTTTGTCTTTTATTATTTCCAAATGACAAAATGACGATAAATTAGGTTAAATAATTTAGGCCAGTTTTTAAGTGTAAATATTCCTATCGTTAATGATTATCAGATCAGACAAAATCTATTTAAACCTTGATTTTAAAACCTTAACAAAATATTTCAAAAAAAAACCTCAAGCAAAAAGGTTAGTCTGTATAGGATTGTTCAATGACTGTCAAATATGGCGTAATTAGCATTGAATCAACAAATTAAGAAAGGTCTTTTTTTATAGATGCCTTGCTAATCTGCAAAAAAAAACATCTTAAATGGTGTACTTTTCACAAAGAAAAATGATTAATTAAAGAACGGCATTTTAAAATAGAAACAGAAAAATATAATTTGATGCTCTAATTTATCTAATTCGATCATTTAACCCATACCACTCTGTACGTTTCTTGGCGACGTGTACATTATTAGTTAAAACTTATTGTTATTAAAGTAATATGCTTTTCACATTTCAAATAAATAAAACTAGTAAGCGTTAAAAATACAGAAATATATCAGATAAACTGATAAATCAACTAATTCGATGAATGCTAATTAATAAAAATATAAATAACTTACATAATATAAGATAAGAAATTGATTTAAATTACAATTAAGCAAAATGTTGACCAATTTAATTATAAATCAATTTTAAAACGTTCAGAGTACGAGTTGAATTAAAACTAGAAAGTGCATGTGTAGGCGATGTACAAAATTACGTAAATAGTGACTAATAATAGAAATGACATTCCATATTTTCAGTTTGCTTAAAAAATAAACAGTTATCGGATTTTAGGATAAAGTATATGAAGAACTGAACCTAATAATATAAACCTTATAAAACCTCCATCAAACTCAACTTCTTTTGTTCGTAAATTATCAAAGATCTAAAAAGTGGTTGAAATGAAATAAATCAAGTAAGGAGTTTGCGCTATTCGGTTGATATCGGTCAAGTCCGAAGCGGCGTACGGGAATCCAACAGGATGCGCGAAAGATTTAGGTACTAACATTATCAAAAACATCACATTCTTACTGTTTATATGAGTCGATTCGAATTGCAATTTATAATCCTTTTGCCAGTTTGCACATAGCAACCAAACAAGAAATTTTATCAGTTACAAATAAGAGGGGCGTGCCATTGTTGACGGGGTGTTTAACCTCGTGCCCTTCTCTAACCTAGAACTAACCCGGAATTTAGAATTGCATTTTACCTGTGTCTGGGCGGCTTTTGTAGTGGTAACACGCAGGAATACTGGTACTATAAACACTGCGATTTAAGTTACACAGCACACACTTAGCGGGGCACATAAACAAATAAACCTTAAACTAAATTTTACTAAGCAAAGCATACGTCGGACCACTGTGAAAGCAAGCAGCTGACAGAAAGTGCGATACATGCATTTCATATTCGGCTTATTCCGGTTACACCGATTGTGGGTGACTAAAAGAACAAGTGCTTCAAAGCGCGAATTTCAAACATCCTGAATTATTGATTAAGCTCTTCTACTTACCCGTAATACTATGTATTTTACGCTCTTATCTATATGTTTGTATAAACAATACAAAAACGTGATTAATTATGATGTCAACTTTATTTCTATAGAATATCATACTGCTTTAATGAAAAAGTAACACGCTATAGAAAATTCATATGTGTTTATTATCTTTTAATTCGTTTCTTTTTAATCGTTATGTACGGAATTTTTTTAAATTACATGATTGTACATTTAATTACTTTATTTTAATACAAATTATAAATACGATTGATAACATAATTAATTACATGATTCTCGATTAACTTCATTTATTCTTTAATGAATGCGTTTATTACACAATGTGGATTTCATTACTAATATACGAGAGTCAAACTAAATGTATTGAAACATAACTAATAAATATTAGCACTACCTATATATTTCTCAATTAGTTGTAGTAAAGAATGGACTCTCTGAAATACCCATCTATAAATCCACCACTTTTCTCATAAATTCCCTCTTTACTCCCGACTTCTGCAAATCCCTTCTACACCGATATTAGATTCCATGCTTTCGACTACATTGCCATCGCAAAGGACAACATAATCGCAAAAATAGCACTATAAAAAGCTAGTGTTAGCAGCAGCCGACTTTGTGAAGGATTAGTTTCTGCAGATTTGGTAAATTTACTTTATTCCCTTCGATACAAAATATATTTACAATAGCACTCTATTCACACCGCTGTTAATTTTTGTCATTAAAAATTCTTTTACACAATGCAAAAAATTCAATTTGAGTAGCAGAGATAAATTGATATATAAACTAATCCTTATCCCAATTTGAACATGCTTTAATATAACATCTGATTTTTGAAACTTTCAATTAGGGTAGGCGCTGACCATTTCATAATTTTGGGTAGGTACTGTAAACACAAACAAGAAAATGATGCAAGTGACAATTATGCTATTTTAACCTTACAGTAACCTTTATCTAAAAAAACAACAAGGTCTAGACAAAACGTTGCGTTTTTATTAAATTTGGAAACAAAACTTTATAACAGGTTGCTTAAAATTACAAAAATTCATGATGAATGTTTAAGGCTTTCAATTACACGCTACCGGAGAGCCGGTCATGGGCGCCGGAACAAAATTTTTTAGGGGGGCCTTACATTTTTTTCAAATGGAAATTAGAATACTTGCAGCTATGTTACATATCCAATCAAAACCAATAATGTTTTCAAAAGTAATGTGTAATACATATTAGACACAAAACAAAACAGGAACAAAAGTAATTTAAGTATAGTAGTTTACTGAACAAAAAATGAAATTAATAGTAGTATAAAAAAATTATTGTACATAATTGCCTTAACCTAAAGACATGAAAATTTATATGGAGTAAACTTTTAAAACAAATTTCAACTTAACATGTGTTCAAAGGTACATATTTGACACTTCACTGATTTCACTGATGAACATTCTTATTTATATTTAAAAAAAAACAGTCAGTGCTGAATAAAATTGCTAATATTGATGGTATGAATAAGTAGGTAATTAGTAAAATAGTAAAAAAAAAATTACTAAATAAGAATCCTAAATTTCTCTTCTCTGAGCCAAAGATATGTATCACTTTATGAATAATTGTCTTTTTATTCTCTTCTACATATTTTCTGTGTACGCTTATAAGGCACAAACCAGAGAGGCGGGGTTCTCCCATAGTTGATCTAAGCCAGGTTTTGACTCTTCTAAAGGTACTGAAGGAACGCTCAATTGAGCAAGTAGTAGGGGGCATAATAACAAAATATTTTAAGCATTTTTTAATGTTGGGAAAAAAATTCCGTTCTTCATTAATAATTTTAGTAATATTATCCAAAGTACTTTCTTTTTGTTTCCATCTATCGTATTCGGCCTCTAAATTTTCAATATTAAAAGTTTTGAAAATATTTTCCAAATCGTTTAACGATAAAAATGTCCCTCGTTTAACAAGTGTTAGATCAAACATGATAGAGAAAATGCTGTAGCGATATTTGGTGCAAATCGAGTTTTGAAAGAAATTATTGAATCTAAATAGGGTATGAAAATACAGATTCAAAAATATTCCTCTGGAGAGGAACTTGGAACATTTGCCCGATTCTTTTGACGGATGGCTACTCTTGGTACTTTAATTTCGATGTCAAGCTCGTTGGAAAATTCTAAACATTTTTTGAACATATATGAGAATTTAACTGTAGCATTTTGTATGTCATTTTTAAACATGGAAATGAAGGTATCGACATGATGTTTAACATAGAGTAAATCAACTGACATTGCCTGCAATTTGTTCACAATTGGTTCCAATAATGCAGAATATTGGGAATAATAGTAAGACAAACAATGAATTGGGGAGATGATAAAGAATTTAATATTTGCGGAGCTTTAAATTTTATTTGTCCATTGAAACCCTCATCTGTTCCAAAGAAGAAATAATTGAAAGGAAGTTCTCAAAGAAAACCTTAATTGATTTGTATTTAGCAGACCATCGGGTCTCACACAATAAAGGCACGTTTTTAACCAAATTCCGTCTTTTTGGGCTCTCTCTAAAAATGTGATTTATTCCTTAATAATACTAACTGAATTTTGGCCCACTTGAACGGAGTTTAAGTCATTAATCACTAAGTCTAGTTTATGAGAGGCACAATAAAATAATCAAGCTGTGGGATATTTGTCTCGAATTAATTTTTGCAGCCCATTATCTTTATCTGCCATAATTGAGCACCCATCAAAACCTAAACCTATAAATCTAATTAAATTTCTGCAAGGCACCCAAAATTGAAGTGGAAATACTTACAACGCCCATTGCTGTTAGTTCCGCGAAACCAATAAAATGTTCATTAACAATGTTATCTGGGTTTAGATACCTGATACCAATTGACAATTGTTCTTTCACGGCTATATCGGCGGTTTCATTAGCCAATACAGAGAAACCAATGCTTTTATTGGCCTCATCTATAATTCGTTCGCGAATAACATCCCCACAAATTTCAATCAACTTATTTTGAACCATATGGACGTGTATTTGGCGTTTTTATGGCGTGTACTTAGATGTTCATCCAAAAGTTTGTGACCACTTACAAGCCTAAATTTTAAAAGTTTCCATCTTCACCCTTACCTCTTAAAGCAGTGCCACGTTTTCCATACAATAAAATCGTAGGAATTATTGGTGCAAGTTTTTTCCTATTTTTTTAAATAATTTCCATTTCTTCATTATTTAAAAGTTCACTAACACTAGGATTATAACCAGACATAGATTTTATAAAATAATTACTTTTTAAAATGGACTGGCAGTGCCATTCAGATTTCACGTGTTTTCTTGCAGATTCGTGAAAATGTTTAAAGTCTGTATACTCTTTAGTAATAAAAGCTCCTTTCAGTCCTCTTTTAACGGGAGGTTTAAATACAACACAGCGCTTGCAAAGTGCACCTTTTAACTTTTTGTTAACTTCTCGTTGACAAAAACGTTTCTTTCTGGGAGCATCTTTTTAAAATTGTAGTTCGCAAAGGGTACATATGGGCGGGTAAGGAGTATATATTCCTCAGAATCACAAATGTTTCTTAGTAAATGTGATTCTACATAGTTACCTAAATCGTGAGCATGCCTTTCACTTTCTTGTAAAATATGGGAATTCAGGGATGTTGACGATGTTGTGTAGGACGAGGAATGTTACACTGCCATGACCGCTGATGTTCTATTTTACTTACATTAGAAGTAGTCTGATCTATCTGATCGTCATCTTTATGGTCCGTCGTAGTCCTAGGACTTTTTCCGCGAAGCGCGGAAGATTCTGGTGTACAGTTAAAGAACTTCCGAATGTCCATTTTTTGCTTATATCTAAATAAAGAAAAAATGTGTTTTTAAGCAAATGGACCGAAACACAGTGATGTTATAGAAAACCCTAAAGTCACTAAAGTGCTACCTTTTTATTTCAAAACAGTAAACAAACTATCGTAAATTAAATCTATAATATTTGAATTTGTTTATTTCAGGAATATATACATATTTTTTGGTCCAACAAAGTCATAAGACTTGTATGTTGGTGCCAGTTTTACTATTTTACAACAAATAAAATAATTACATAGCTTTCTATAATATATTAAACAAGTTTATCCAACGCAAGAACAGTGCGTACAATCATTGTTCAACTGGTGTTTTATAATTGCTTTAATTGTAGTGCATGTATGATATTTGATAATGATTATGTTAATTACAATCTATTTGAAGCCATTTTTTAATGTGTTTTTTTGAAGTCGCTTATCTTATTAGTGTTTGTATATATATATATATATATATATATATATATATATATATATATATATAAGAACCATACATATGACACTCCTCAAGAGATTGTGGATACATTTACCTCTTTTTTTTCGAATGTTTATAAAAAGTCAATTCCCACTGATGACTCCTTCCTATCGTTCAATTTTCAGTCATTTATTGATGTTAACAGCGTATCTGAACATGATGTCATTAAAGCTATTAAAAGACTAAAAAACAAGCTTACATCGGGTATTGATCAAATTCCGTCGTACTTAATTAAAGATTGTGCACAAATATTTGCAAAACCATTAGCATTTTTGTACAATCTGTCTATTCAATATTGTAGCTACCCGGGTGACTGGAAGATTGCTAAGGTTTGTCCCATTTTAAAATCTGGTAATCCTTCTCACGTAGTAAATTACAGACCTATATCTATAGTATGCAATTTTTCCAAAGTGTTTGAGTATATCTTACATGATAGACTTTTCTATCAATTTAAATAAATGCTATCCGAGTCTCAACATGGCTTTGTTCCGAAAAGGTCAACAATTACTAACCTGGCGTGTTTTTCACAATATTCGTGCAGTATTTTAGATAAAAAAGGGCAGATTGACGTGATTTACACCGACTTCCAAAAAGCTTTTGATCAAATTGATCACTATATTATCCTAAAAAAATTATCTGAATATGGATTTAGCCTTTCCGTAGTAGAACTGATTAAATCTTATCTTACAGATCGCTCACACTTCGTTCCGTACAATGGTCACGATTCCAAATTATTCGTTCCTACATCTGGGGTTCCTCAAGGTTCAACATTGGGGCCGTTTCTATTTTTGATATTTATCAATGATCTTCCTACGCATATCTCTTCTCAGAAATTATTATATGCGGATGACCTAAAAATCTTCAATGAAATATGTTATGTGGAGGATTGTGTTACACTTCAAAAGGACATTAACAGTTTGCAATCATGGTGTAAGCTGAACAAACTTGACTTAAACATTACTAAATGTAAAGCTATGGCATTTTCGTGAAAACGTAATACTATTCCATTTAATTATTGTATTTCTGACACACCCTTAATAAAGGTACTCTCCATAGAGATTTAGGAGTTATGTTTGAGAAAGCGTTCACTTTTTCATTGCATATTAATGAAGGTGTTAAACAATCTTTTAAAGTACTAGGTTTTATTATTCGCACATGTGTAGATTTCAAGAACATCTCTACCATCAAATCACTCTACTTATCTTTAGTAAGGTCTATTCTAGAATATGGTGCACTGATCTGGGACCCTTTCTACAAAAAGTATGAGGCGGTAATTGAACGACGTTTTCTGAAATGTATGCACTTTCGTACAGAAGGTTTTTACCCTGAGAGAGGCTACCCGCAAAACATTTTACTTCAAAGGTACAACTTATCTTCACTTACTACAAGCAGGAAACGTATTATAATGGCATTCTTGTACAAACTTCTATATGATTATATAGATTGCACAATATTGCATAATCAATTATTGTTTGTTGTTCCCCGTACTGCAACTAGGCAAACAGTGACATTTTATGTACCTAAATGCAGAACTAATGTTTTAAAGAACGCTCCTGTGTACAAAATTAGCTATACTTATAACTGCCTAGCTAGTGTAGTAGACATTTTTAACTGCCCTCTAAAACACCTGCTTGACGCAATTAACTAATCATATTATTGTTAACTTTACTTATTCAGTTGTCTGGTGAGCTTGGAATGTTTGTTTCTGTCGATTTGTTTGTTAAGCATATTTAACCTTATTAAGTTACTATTGTTGATTACAGTAGAATAGATTTATTAGGTGGCAGAATTATCTTGTTTTTTCTAATATCTGAATTATGTGTTATTAATTTGTACTTGTTCTGTTTGGGTTTTTGACCTGTTTGAACAATAAACGTTATTATTATTATTATTATTATTATTATATTCTCTCTTGAGGAGTGTCATATGTATGGTTCTTATATATATATATATATATATATATATATATATATATATATATATATATATATATATAATACAGTTACAATAATTATTGCGGTCTTACTTCCGGAATAGTTCGAGAAAACTGAAAAGTACTAATAATTAATTATCTACTTATGTGGAGTATAAGTAAATATATGCACATTGCTTTGCACTCTTTCACTGAAATGAAACACTAAATACTTAAAGTTTTGTATTATACGTATTTTTACCGTTGGAATTTATTTTTCGTTATCGTACTGAATCAGTATTACTGATCTTGTTAATCTCTCGCGCGCTGAACAGTTTATGGCACATTATAGTTGACCTGTTTATATTTGAAGTAAATCGTTAGGAGCAAAATTTTGGAAGATTAGGACGGCAGAATAAAATTAATTTGACAAATGGTATTCGAAACGGCACGTTTTGTATTGTGCCTATAACATATTCCATAAAAAGCGCCGTGACATGACACGATGACAACATTGCCATTGACTACAGATGTTCATAAAAAATAAACAGCCACTCCTCGGTTAATCCCTATACAATAAAGCAATAAACTTTACAGACGTCAAGGTAGGGTACATAATTTGCTCAATAAACCAATAGTGATTTATTGTGAGCTTTTAACACTTTCTAAAATGGATTTACGCGATTTATGAAATACAACATGGGGGCCGGCCCCCCTTGCCCTTTACTAGCGACGCCCCTGCAGCCGGTGTTTGTCTATTTCTTCTCAGAGGCAGATTGCCGCACAGGCACAATTATGCTCAAAACTAACCAAGCATAACAATCTCTTTGAACAAACCCAAAATTGCTTTTTTGTGGAGCCAAACTAAAGACTAGCGACAACCCTTACAAATTTTATCCACGCGTTATTTGTAACGCGATCCACAAAAAAAGTGTCCGCGATTTTCCGCATGCCTATGGATGCCATAACTCAACCTCTAGATTACCTATCGACCTCGTGCTTTCGCTGTTTGAATTTTTTTTCAATTAATAGATTTTTTGGGTTTTTTAATCAAGTTATTCAATTTGTCTACCAACTCTAATTATGTAACAAAGAAAATGATTTAATTTATCTCGCCCCTTGTTTAATTAGAATAACTAAATTTCCTCTATTAAACTGTTTTTAACGTTCTATATTTATGCAAATTTCCATGGCTACGACCGGCACTATATAATATTAACACAACACACGTATGTACGGGAGGGCGTGGGAAGGTAAACACCGGATTGATTTTTTTGCCCTCCTTTCAAGTGCTCTCCATTAATTCTAATGCAAGTGTCCAAGCTTTTATTCCACTTATCGAAACATTATTTTAAATTCATCTTCGTTGATGCAGGACAGCGCCTCCGTCGTTTTTTTTTCACGTCCTCAATGTTCACAAAACGCTTTGTTTTTTCATTCGGGGGAATAAAAAAGTCACAGGGGGCCAGACCGGGTGAATAAGGGGATGGGGCACAGGAGTCATACCATTTTTTGTTAAAAATTGTAGAAGATCCTGATGTAAATAAATATGTACTACAGCTTAACATAAAAAAGTTAGAATTTCATGTGAGGCGTGAAAAATGAAAGGGCGTAGAACATATGTTATAGAGGAATTAATAAAGTAGTAGTTAAACGGGTCGAATATATGAAAAGTAGGTCATAATTCGGCGAACTGTTAAATATAATCAAAATGGAACGTTATTTGTCTAAAAACTACATGTTCATTAATTCCAAATACGAAGGCTAAAGAAGAATTAACACAGCTATTGAAAAGCGAAGATGAAGGGGTGCTAATAAAATTAGCACTAGAAACGCAAAACGTGAATATAAGTGAGACATACATAAGTGTAGGCGAATTAATTAAAGAAATTAGGAATGAAGGATCGGTTTGTTGCACAAGGTCTGTGTACTTGTAACAATCTGTTTCACATTTGCTGTGACTTTAGCAGTTCTTTTCCAGGATGTTATTGCACGGCTAGTTTAGAAATTTCTCTTGAAATTCAGTGAAACTGTGGCACTGACCATCGATTTTGTGATCACTGCGAACATGGACATCTAGCCTGTACGCTTTTGATTATCAGTGAAAACCATTATAAGAGCAAAATTCAATAATAAATGATAAATTGTATGGTTTGAAGAAATTCATGTGCAACGGCCCAAATATATACAGAAATTAGAAATTAAATTGATCAGGACAACCATTCCTTACACGTTTGCGATTTCATTTTAAGCTAATGTGAGTTTTTATTATAATAATTTATATTAATTATTTAAATACTCGATTAAAGTCATTAGACTTTGTTCACAACAATAGTTATAGGTTTTCACTATAATAGGCGAAATGCTGTCGCTAAAATGAATTTTCCCGCTGACGAACATTAAAGGTTAACTTTTAATAACCAAAGTTACCAAAGTCTAAAGTGTGTAATTTACTGCAAAGACACTGAATATGTGATCTCAATAAAATCAACTTTAATTGTAACATGTGTCTTACAAAAAAAAAAAAATGAAATGGTTTTCGAAAATTTAAAACTAGACACGATCAGCGAAAAAACATGTTTAATTCCGCATAAAACAAATTAATCCATTTCCTAGCTGAAAGCTTCGGCTTCGACTTAACTTTGAAACTACCAGACTCCTTTTAATTCTGAATAAACCAATAACTACTTTGTACTGCAGAGATTACAACCTACATTGTGGTACATCGTTTCAGGGTGTGAATTACCATTTTTAGTCCCAAGGAATTAAAAGTAACGAAACATTAAAGGCAGTCATCTACTGTGTTTGATATTAATTAGATAAATTGTAAATAATGGAAAGCAAAAGCTCTATAGTAAATAAAAAAAGAGAAATCAATGTCTGGTTAAAGTTTGTCTTTGTAGTTTTACCGAAATTTGAAATATTTAAGAGGTCGGAATGGGAACTCGAATGAATTATACTATTATTACTGATGCAAAAAGCGAATGTTTTTGATACGGGTTCTGGTTACCGTATCGCTAGTGGTAACATTTGCGGATTTACTATTTATGACGTAATTGTGACTACAAGCATTCCGTGTTAACTCTTCCAAATTTATGTTATTTAGTTATTAGGAATATACCAGAAGCAGAAATTATTATGTATCATATTCAAAAGATGTCCAGCCAGTGGTTGATGGTGTAATTAATGCATTAATATACAGACAAGTTGTCTATTCGGCAATTTTAGCACAACAGCAGTTACAGGAACTCGAAGAAAGGCTGGAGACATAGAAGTAGTTATTGTTTCTGCTGATACAATGATAGTTGATATTATATTTGGTGAACAGTTTTTTCAAAAAGCTCAGCTCAGATATTTTCCAAAATAAATAGTGAATTTGAAGACAATCGCGAGGTAGAGAAAAAGGTAGGAAGGTTGAAAAAAGGCAAGGGAGCAGGCGCAGATGAAATCACTGGAGAAATGCTAATGTATGGGGGTGTAAAGCTTATACGAAGATTGTGTGAATTATTCAATGTATGTCTTAGGTGTAGAAAAGTGCCGAGGGATTGGAAGAGCGCGATCCTTGTACCACTGTATAAGGGTAAGGGGAACAAGAGTGATTGCAAGAACTACAGAGGAATAAGTTTGCTCAGCGTGCCTAGTAAAGTATTTGGAAGAATTCTGATTGATAAAGTACGAGAAACTACACAAACTAGGATTTGGGATGTGCAGGCTGCCTTCATGCCAGGGAGAGGATGTGTCGATCAGATGGTTGCTCTCCAGCAGGTGATCGAAAAGTGTTTAAGGGTGAGAAGGAAGCTGTACTGTGGGTTTGTAGATCTGGAGAAAGCATACGACAGAGTTAATAGGGAAATATTAAATGAATATGGCGTAAATAAAAGTCTAATAAATGGAATAAGGGCAGTATACAACGGTAGTCGAGCATGCGTTTGGGTGAGAGGAGGTGTGAGTGAATACTTCAATATTGAGCAAGGAGTTCGCCAAGGCTGTGTGATGTCACCGTGGTTGTTCAAGGTATACATGAATAAATGTGTTAGACAAGCATGTACCGATACAAATGGTGTAATGGTTGGTAACGTAAATGTACGACTTCTGGTGTATTCAGATGACACAGTCTTATTAAGTGACAGTGCGGATGAGCTACAAACCGCTCTGAGGAAGTTTGATACAGTCTGTGAGAGCAGGGACCTAAAGGTAAACGTGAACAAAACTAAGATTGTGGTGTTCAATCGGGAAGGTGGAAAGGAGAGTAGAGTATTTACCTGCAAAATGAAATTGTGGAGCAAGTGGACGAGCTGGTATATCTATGTAGAATGTTTACTTCAGATGGTACAATGGAGGGCGAGATTGGACGAAGGGTCAATGCTGGAAGGAAAGTGATTGGAAGTATGTGGACAATGAAGAGAAACGAAAGCATGAGCCTAGCTGCGAAACGAGCAATCTATAATGGCGAGTATATCCCATCAGCACTGTATGGAAGTGAGACATGGG
This sequence comes from Vesta saturnalis, assembly GCA_036346205.1. NCBI lineage: Eukaryota > Metazoa > Arthropoda > Insecta > Coleoptera > Lampyridae > Vesta > Vesta saturnalis. Next base: position 1,083,849 of record JARFJB010000595.1, on the reverse strand, counting down.
TATCTCGAAAAAAGCACGAAAGAATGCCATGGGTATGAGATTCCTGAGAAGCGCATGTGGTAAAACGAGAAGGGACAAGATAAAGAATGAATGCATAATGACGGAGTGTGGCGAGAAATAGACGATGATGGATAGATATAAAAGTAGTACATTACATTGGTTTGGTCACATTGAGAGAATGAACAAGGCAAGACTAACGAAGCAAATATATGTGGGTGAGGTTAGAGCAAAGGCCGGGTCTGGTAGGCCGTGTAAAACTTGGCTGACTGCAGTAGACTGTATGATAAAGGAAAGAAAGATAGGGAGTTTTAAAAATAAAAGGGCATGTCAGAGACAATGTATGAACCTTGCAAAAGCTAGGGAGGTAGGAAAGCATGGAGAAAGATTGTAACGAAAAATAAATAAGAAGCAGGGATTGTTTTGCCTACCCTGCAAGGGAATGGCGTGAAGGTTAAGTTAATTTACTAACTCAAAAATTTGTATTGTACGTTAAATGATTGATTTTGAACTATGATCGTTTTGAAATAATAGACAATGTACTAGGTACTAATTATATATTATTTCAATTAAACATATTTGTAATTTCTACACACATAAAGACAAAATTTACATCGATTCAGGCTTGTACTTCGATAGCGCAGTTGGTTAGCGCGGTACTCTAGCAAAGTATAGGTCGTAGGTTCAAATCCTACTCGGGTAAACTTTTTATGTATTTAATAAAATTAATAATAATTTTTAATTACATACATTGAAATCTCAAATTTTTTAATAGTATTAATACATCAAACTTGCATTAAGCTAGCGTACTAGTGAGAAAGAGGATCAAATTGTGCTAATTCGCTAATTCTTATTAGATGTCTAAGAACGCGTTCCTGAACACAGATTACAAAGCGGTATTGATAAACAATTACTTTATAGTCAATCAACTATGCACCTTGAGTTTGACAAACGCCGATATATAAATGTTTACTAAAAGTAAGTTAGGGATATGATGCTTCGTTCTACTACTACTACTTTAGTAGTAGTACTTGACTTGACTTTAAAAAATGGAAACTCTTGTTAAGGAATAAGAACATATGGCGAGATCTTAAGAAATGTTGAAATAACGACTTGTTTTTTGTAAAATATCACATATTTCAATTACAGAGCGGAAAATCCAAACTGAATGCCAGTGACCAAGAATTTTAAGTTAGTAATATCGAAAAATTTAATTAAATGAATTGTGAGAAAAAAATTGAAATATAATTGGATTGTATACTGAACTAACTTTACTCAACCTTGTTTTAGCAAAATTCGATGTAAATAAATGTAACGAATTACTTACTACAAGCTATAGAACGTAAAACTTAACCTAGGAATATTTTACTATCAACTTTGGTTTGGTTTGGTTGCGATTAGCCACTCTGTTATTATCTGATATGAAATAGTGTTTTATTTTTTGTGTGTTCACCACAACGTTTTAAAATGGCGACAGGAGAATTACCTCCCTTGTGTACAATACAATTAAAAAAAAATTTCTTATTTAACCTTTTTTTTTTTTGAAAAATTAGGCCTTTGCAGTTTTTCTTGTAGTAGAATATCTGGTGTGGAAGACCACACGACCTCCCAACCTACAAAATGGAAATTAAAAGAAATTAAATAATTTTAATAACATTTTTTTAGGATAATTATGCAACCTCTTTCATAATAAGTTCATTACGAAAATAGGCAACATTCTAAAAACAAAAACAATAACTAACTTAAAAAATTCCAAAGCCGCCCGCTTCTATAAAAATATCGATAATACATCATATTTAATCACGTTTAATTAATTTTTACACTTATTTCGCTTTATATTAAGAAACTTTATACGCTAAATTACGCGTCGTCTCAAAAAATTGCTTAGAACATAATTAATCTATATAATTAAAGTCTTTATATTGGTATTTTTATATCTTTGAAATATTCAACTGTTTCGAAAATATTTAATAAAAATCAAAAACAGCTCCTAATAAATCCCTCCTCTCCACCGCTGAATCACACATCATGGCGAAACGTAAAATGAGCTAATAAGTCGATTTACCGATAGTGAGAAAAAAGTCGATTGAATAACCCTCTGTACCTACATGTGTACGACTCGTAAAGATTATGTATTCTACGCTTGTGAAACCGTCACACACGGCTTCAGCTCGTTTCCCGTTCCAGAATACACTATTTCCTGTAAATTCTATTTCCTTAGTGTTTTGAATAGCATCACAATAGACCGACTTCAGCAAAACATTGAACCAGAAGAAGCAAAATTAATTAACTCTAACTTTACTTCGTGGAATTAATAGTAGAAATGTAGATGAAACCCTTCTAAACTATCTAATTTGTCTTTTTACCTTCCGATATATACCGGGTGGCGAAAAATTTGTGAAACGGATAAAGGCATAGTTATGAAATTGTAGGACGATGAATGGGGCTGTATTCTGCAACTTAGGTCGCGGGATATACCACAGAAAAGCTTATTGTTCCCTCTTTCCAAAAATATTAGCAACGTACCACCTTAATATGAAATTATGAGACAAATTTAACACAAATATAAAGAATGTAATTTTAAACAAAATTTTATTTTACCAAAATTATAACTAAACAGTTGACTAAGTTGCAGTTACTTCATTACAATAAGTGCTCAAAATGGTGGCCATTTGTTTGTTGACAATGACACAATCTCTCTTTCAAGTTGATCATTTGTGGAGTAATTGCCTGCACTTACGTTAGTTGGTGTTACATAAACGTATTCTTTCAGGTAGCCCCCCAAAAAAACCAACTGATTTCAAGCCGGGTGATCTTGCCGGCCACTCTATTACACCTCATTGACCAATCTATCTTTGAGGGAAAATTGTATTTAAATATTGCCTAACGTCTCTTTGATGGTGTGGAGGTGGGCCATTTTGCTGAAAGTATACGTTCATATTTGGAAATAAACGGTTTATTTCAGGTATAATTTAAATTTGCAGAGGATCCAAATATTTAGCACCGGTAAGCGTACCTTCAATAAAAAAGGATCAATCAAATGGTTTTTCACCAAACCCGATCACACTTTTCGTTAATGCTGTGTATGAACCTCCTCCATCCAGTGCGTATTACAATCTGACCAGTACCTAGAGTTATGTCTGTTAACAGAACCGTCCAAGCAAATTATGGCTTCATCACTGAATACAACAAAATCTAAGAAATTGTTTTGCATCCTAATTTTCTCTGAAACTGTTTCACGAAACTCTAATCGTCGATCAAAACTGTCTTTATCCAATTTTTGGTGGTTTTGAACTTTATACGGATGAAATATATTCTTATGCAAAATGGTTTGTATAGAGTTTCTGCAAATACCATAATTTCGTACCAATACACTTGTAAATGTTTTAGGGTTGTATTGAACATCTAATAGAACATCTAAAGTTTTATCTTCATTGGTTGCACTTTTCGGTCTAACAGACCTTGGAAGATCCTTTACGCTATCAGTTTCATTAAACTTGTTTATTAACCTCATAAATGTAGATCTACTTATAGGAGGGCACTCAGGATTTAATTCGTTAAAAAGATGACTTGCTTCGTCATGGGTACGTCTCCCATCACCATGTCCAACTAACATTAGTATTTGGATTCGTGTTGTTTCTGATAAATGTGCTTATATTCATAATTTACTTTTAAATTGATCTATTTGAAATGAGTATAAGATTTGACAATTTGTACACAAATAATGATGTGTTTGACATGTTTAGTGCCTACTAGGGTTTTTTGCTTAATTTTAAAAATTTTCCAGGGATGAATCAGTAAAATTAGAGTACAATTATTAGATTAATAAAACTGGTACTTTACTGGAACATTTCGTAGTACAGTGGTACTATTATATTACCAATATTATTTTTGGAAAGAGGCAAAATAAGCTATTCTGTTATATATGACCCAACCTATCGACATTATCTTCACTATCGTTAAGTCGATTTAGTATCTCAATTTAAGACGTTTAACGTACATGTGCGTGTGTGTATGAGAGTGTATGTGAGTGTGAGTGAGAGTGTGAATGTGGGTGTGACTGAATGTGACTGTACTGTGAGTTTCAGTGAGCGTATGCGTGCGCGCGCGTGTGTGTATGCGTGTGCGTACGCGCGTGGGTGTGCGTGTGCGTTTGCGTGTGCGTGTGCGTGTGCGGGTGTGTGTGCGTGTGCGGGTGCGTGTACGTGTGCCTGCACACACACATACACACACACACACACACACATACACACAACACACACACACACACACACACAACACACAACACACACACACACACACACACACACACCACGCACACGCACACACACCACGCACGCGCACGCACACGCACCGCACCGCACCACACCACGCACGCACGCACGCACGCACGCACGCACGCAGCACGCACACGCACACGCACACGCACGACCACACGCACACGCACCGCACGCACACGCACACGCACACGCACGCACGCACACGCACACGCACGACGCACGACGCACACGCACGCACGCACGCAGCACGCACGCACACGCCACACGCACGCGCACCACGCCACGCACACGCACACGCACACGCACACGCACACGCACCACACACGCACACGCACACGCACACGCACACGCACGCACGCACACGCACAGCCACACGCACACGCACACGCACACGCACACGCACACACGACACGCACACGCACACGCACACACACCACACCACACACACACACACACGCACACGACACACCACACAGCACACGACACACCACGCACACGCACACGCACGCCACGCACGCACACGCACACGCACACACACACACACACACAAACACGCTACTGAGGGGTTCTTCAGGAGTTACATCACAATGCGGACATGATTACGCATAACGCACATCATGCGCTATTTAGGCAACACCTCATCACACCAGACCGAGGAAGCTTAGGAACACACCTGCTTAGCATCGAGAATGGTTCAGTTCGTTACCGGTCCACAACATGTCACTAGAAACTAACTCCTAATGTGAACCAGCTCTGTAAACATAAAGGTATCTCTTGCATATCACAAATTTAGTCTTTGTATCGGCAAAAAACTTTTCTTATGAAAAACGTTAGTTAGTTTATCCTAATACACATTTTAAGAATGAATTCGTTTCTTTAGCAATATACGAAAACCACAAATCTAACGAATTAGAAAACTTAATTTGAATAAGCCTTTAAATAAACAATAAACAGGAAGTGCTGTAAAAATAATAAGTAACAACTGATTACAGAGATTATAAGTTAATTGTGTTGATTCAAAAATGTTATATCGGCCAAACAGGAGGAACTTTTAGATCTTTTCAATGCAATAATAATAAATCGAACTATGCTTCAATTAAACTAAAGATGTATTATTAATATTATTTGAAATTCGTAACAAAACTACAACACTAACTTCATTGGAAGATGCGTATAAAATTAATAAAACAATATCAAGCTTATTTATTATTACTAGGTGTATACAATTCACCACTTTTTAATTGATAAATTCTGGTTACGACACTCCTTTCCTTTTAATGAACTACGTTAAATATTGTATAAAAACATATGCATTGTCAGGGTTTCAGTCACGCACAGCGTTTCTGAAGGCTGGCAGCACGCTGTGCAATGTGCGACGGAGATCACCACTCCAGTCAATGCACGGAACCTCGAACAGTTAACGAAAGGTACGTTAACTGCGGTTCGGACCACCCCGCTATCTACAGGGGTTGTTACATCCGTGCGACGCCAGGCAAAGTTGAGAAGGCGGAGTACCGACAGCTGCGCCTGTCCAACCCGCCTTAGAGTTTGACTCCATGTTGACTCTCCTCGGAAGTCTCGATATGGGGAAGGCCCTGTCATCGCAAGGTGGCAGCGGCGCTCGCTAAGGCGAAAACTGTGATGGACCCGGGGAGTGATCCTCACGCACGGTTCAGAGGTGGTTGCCCTTTTCGAGTAATCATACAAAGGTCCGGCGCGAAGACTGGTGCCCCAGGTTAAGTATATAATAACGGTAATAATAATAATGTCTTTATTCAAAGCAACGATTTACATAAGTTTATAATATCGATACTTTATTTAATTTTTGTGTTCTTTTAAAAGCGACCATTTATTCACACATCTAATACATGTTTCCATTTATTTCAGATGCGTGGGGCATCAGCATCAGTAGCAGCATCAGCTACAACAGAACAGTCCACACAACCTCTCCACTAACAACAATCACCACTACAACGCTTTTTTTTTCGGATAATCACAAAACTCAACATCACGATGTCAACAGCCGTAACTCAAAACCACGCAATCTAATAACCAACCATTCCACGTGCGGAAGAGTACGAAGACTCCTGAGCGGCGCACCACTAACACTACTCAATACATCTACATACAGTGAGTCCCGGAAGTTATGTCTAAGTTTATTTAAAGTTCAAGGGTCTGGTTTTTGTAGAAACACTCGGACACGTCGATTTTTATTTTTGACTATTTTTAGTGGTAAAATTTTCTATATAGGGTGGCCCAAAAATTAGTTACGACTATCAACTTGATTTTATCAAATGGAAACACCTGTTTTTTATTTCATTTTCTAAATCTGTTTTGAATTCTGAGTAAATCTCAAGTATCATGTCCTATACCCATAGTCAACAGATCTCGAGATATTTACGAAAAAATAATAAATATTGTCTTTATAAAACTATCAAGAACACTTGCAAAATAATCGTATCCAAGGTGATCCCTAAACAATAGGTACATTTCCTAATAGGTGGATAGGAAGGAGAGGACCTCTCGAATGGCCTGCTGGTCACCCGACCTAAACCCGTTGGATTTATTTCTGTGGGATTATCTCAAATCAAAAGTATATGTTGACAGGCTAAACAATCTGGAGATATTGAAAGAGAAAATCAGAAGAGAAGTGCGTGCCATAAATCCAGAAGTGGTTGAAAACGTGCAAAGAGAGTTTATTCATCGCGTTGGCTGTTGTCAAAGCCGCAAATGGTACACATTTTCAACATTTGATTTGATTTGTTGTTGTGTTTTTTGAATAAATTGTTCCTTTTGAGAGAAAACAAAGGCCGTCTTCATTGATACGGTCTTAATTGTTAATACGTTCAATTAATTGTAAATTCCTCGAGATCTGTTGACTTTAGGTATAGGACATGGTACATGAGGTTTACTCAGAATTCGAAGCAAATTCAGAAAGTGAAATAAAAAACAGGTGTTTCTATTCGACAAAATCAAGTTCGTAGTCGTAACTTATATACAGAATTTTATCACTAAACAAACCGTAGTCAAAAATAAAAACCGATGTGTCCGAGCGTTTCTCCAAAAATTAGACCATTGAACTTTAAATGAATTTAGACACAACTTCTGGGACTCACTGTAGGTGTATATAAAAAGCTCCATAACTAGTTTATTATTACAAATATTGACTTTTTCTTTTCTTTAGATTATATGTGCGTTTCTGCTGCACATTTTAAAAATATTGCAGTTTATACACAGGGTGTCCCAATATTAAAAAAAAACACTAAAGTTGTGTTTTTTAAATGGAATTTGCCCAGTTTAATTGTATTGTTGGAGTCCATGATAAGTTACGAATCACTTTTATATAGGACGTTTTACCTTCCAAATCCTTGCAGATAAGTCAATGTAATTAACGCCGCTTTATTCCTGAATGTTTGCCGCATCTTTTAGGTGTTTACCCAACAACCTGCACAATCGAATGTACCTACTGCGATTTTTGAAACATGACAAATTAAAAATATCAAAATATGAAAATGTAAACTTTCACCATTATCACACATACTAAAGTACTTACCTTTTTTGAGTTTTTTAATGGTGTATTTTAAATTATACAATCTAAACGTTTCGATAACACTTACAGTTATCTTCGCCAGTAGTAATATCTATTAAAATTGTTAAAGATGTTGTAAATAATTTTGTCAATTTTGAAAACTTAAACATAAACATCAGCCTGTTATTAATATTGCAGTTTGAGAAACCTATATAGCCAACTATAGAATTAAATTTTAGTAAGGAATAACTAGGTCATTAAAAATTAAATATTGTTAAACTGTCTTAAAGATGACAAATCAGAACACTCTAACGGCGAAAGCTAACAATGAAAAATGTCAGCCAAAAAACACATTTAACAAAATTTAATCAAGTTATGATGTAAGTGTAAATTTGTGAAAAACTTCAATTTTAAAATGATAAAAGCATTCACAAATATAAAGATGACATCAAATAAAATAATCCAGTTAAATCTAACAAAGAGATATCTTTATCAATAAGTGCAAGTGTTATTAACTATGAAAAGCATGAAAAATCTGGAACACTGGAACTGTGGCAGGATCTGTAACAAACAAAATACACCCACGTACAACACAAAATTAAAAACACCGAACGTGTTTCGATAGCTACGCTATCATCATCCTTGATCATCAATATTCATTAGAATTTGTTTGTTGTTGAAGATCTCTAAACTTTCATAACAATCAAGTTCGTGCTTATTACTAACATGCTTGATTAATGATACCGCATCTACTACATGATTCTTATCAAACATATGTAGGCTATGGCAGACTTGTCCCAACGTTTATATTTTACATGAGCTAAATGTTCTTTAAAGCGAATTTTGATAGGTCGTTTAGTTTGCCCCACATATATTGGTTCACAATTTTTACAATTAATCTTGTAAATTCCCGGCCTATCCTGCTTATCCACTTTATCTTTTGGATTGCCTAAAAAAGTTTGCAAACTATTATCTGAAGTAGTGACTGTTTTCAAATTAATTTTGGAAAATATTTCAGGTAGACCTTTTGTATAAGTAGGATAGTTTGGTAACTTTACATACTTTGTTTCTATTTGTTCCCTAGCATTATCTAATGTAATTACGTTCTTAACCCTCATCCTATGTGGTTGTTTCCTAACTATATTCATAACCACTTCATCTGAAAACCCATTGTATGCAGCAATTCCTTTAATAGTGCGCAATTCTTTATTATAATTTTGAACTGAAAGAGGAAAAAAAGCAATCTATGAACCAAAAAGTTAAAAGTCGCGAGTTTATGCTGTCTACAGTGATTTGAGTCATTGGTTATGAATCTTTTAGTGCTAGTTTCCTTACGATAAATATCTATATCTAGTTTACTACCAGTTCTTGTTACCAGAGTATCAAGCAACGGGAGACTGTCATTTGCCTCTATCTCATAGGTAAATTTGATTGTCGGAAATTTAGAATTTAAAGTTTCTACAAAGTTCTCAACGCTACAAATTTTAGTATTAAGGATGGCAAACAGATCATCCACGTATCTAAGCCAAATTCTAGGAAAATAAGGCAAATCGCGTTTTAAGTCTGTCTCAAATTTACCTATGAATAGATTGGCTATAAACGGAGATAAGCTATTGCCCATTGTCGTACCATGTTCTTGCTGGAAAAATTTAACCATCAATTAGTAGAGTATTCTGATTTGTCATCTTTAAAACAGTTTAACGATATTTAATTTTTAATGATCTAGTTATTCTTTAGTAAAATTTAATTCTATAGTTGGTTTGTACGTTTCTCAAACTGTAATATTAATAGCAAGCTGATGTTTATCTTTTAATTTTCCAAATTTGACAAAATTGTTTACAACATCTTTAACAATTTTAATAGATATTACCACTGGCGAAGATACCTGTAAGTGTTATTGAAACGTTTATATTGTATAAAAAAAAATACACCATTAAAAAAACCCAAAAAGATAAGTATTTTAAAAATATCGAAAGCTCATATTTTTCAAATGGTACCCCCTATTTATTATTATACTCGTACTTGCCAAACGATTTTTGGACAAGCTTTCCATAAATATAAGGTTTGTATAGTCCAATGTAAAAATCCAGGTCGCTATCCTAAAATAACTAAAATTCGAGAAAATTTTTTGCTTAAAACCATAAAAATCGAATGGGACTTAGGTACAAAAAGTTTTATCACAGAAAATAAACCAAGATATGGAATTGGAATTTCTTTTAATGTTGCAAGAAAATTCATAATTGAGTTATAGAGAAATTGAAGCCAAACTAACATATCACAATCGAATTAAGTAAAACAATTTAAAAACATTAACAAATAACAAAAACAAAAAAAAAACGAACAAAAAATTAAAGTTATTTAATATTTTATATCTTTTTAACAGGTGCTGAAAGATATTACCATTTTCTTCAATACCAACATGCAGGCCAACTGATTGCTCCTCCTCTGCCTATCCAACGATTTGGAAAGGTTTTATTTAAATATTGTCGAACTATTCGATGATAATGTATAGGGGTTCCATCCTGCTGCAGCCACATGATCCTCCGCGTATGGAAATCCACATTTTCCATCAGACATTCAATGGCAATCTATTTTGATGATCAATTGTGTGCATTCAATGAGGGTTTGCAGCCGCATAGTAATGCATGTTGTGTCGATTAACAGACCCATTAATCTTAAATGTTGCTTCATTAGGAAATAAGTTTGTAAAGTTCTAGTCGTTATTTATCAGATTGTCCATAGTTTCACAAAAATTTACTGGATTTTGAAAATCATCTCCAAAAAGTTCTTGATGTAGCTCAATGTGGTAGCGATGATACTTTGTTTTAACGTGTAATTCGATTAATACTGCTTTGCGATATGTTAGTTTTTGCCTCAATTTCTCTGTAACTCAATTGTTCGTTTCCTTGCAAAATTAAAAGAAATTCCAATTCCACACTTCTGTTTATTTTCTGTGCTAAAGTTTTTTTGTACGTAAGGCCCACTCGATTTTGATAGTTTTAAGCAGAAATGTTTCCTGAAATTGAGTTATTTTAAGACTGCAACCTGGATTTTTACATTGGACTATACAAACTTTATATTGATGGAAAGCTTGTCAAAAAAGCTTTTGACCAGTACAATTACAAATACGGGGTGCCGTTTGAAAAAATGGGTTTTTGACATTTTTAATTTGTTATGTTTAAAAAATCGCAGTAGACACATGCGATTCAGCAGGTTATTGAGTAACAAACATTTAGGAATCAAACGGCGTTAATTACTTTGACTTATCTGCAAGGATTTGGAAGGTATGAATTTTTGAATAGACCCCTGCATTTCGAAATTTTGAAAAAAAAGCGCCATAAATCAAGTTATGATTAGAAAAGTAAAAGCGTTTTCTTAATATGTATTTAACGACGGCGCCCAGGAGCACTAAATTTGTGTTTGTGCGACATTTACCATAAAAAGTTGTTAGCTGATTGATGGACTTTGGACCAGAACAATGGAAATTACGGAAGGACGCTGGAAACATTGTTTTCTTTGCTTTGTATATTAATATGCTTGTTGATAATAATGTTTGATGTAATTTCAAGGATTTGTTCAAAATCGAAGTGGAAATTCCGAAGTCATTGTAGACTTAACGATTTTGATATTCAGAAAACGTTGATATTACTTCTTGTTTGGCCAAATTACTTTTGTTTACTCCCCGCGGCCAGGTGAATGTTTCTTGATTGTACTTGCCCTTTGTATACTTTCAGTTTGTCTTTTAATTACAATTGTAGTGTAAATTTTTTGGGCATTTATTCCTTCACCAAATTAAAAGCACATTGATTTTAGTTCGACAAATTTTAAAAGTTTTGTTTATTTTTATTGTGACAAATATTCATTTTAAATTGAATATTTAATGACTTGTGAAACGATGGATCGTCGGAGTTTGAAGGCGAAGGCCGAACATGTCGACTTTCTCCTGGCCTGAAACTGCAAGGTTACCTTGAGGGTTGATTAGGTGGCATTTTTGTTTTGTTAGAACCTTAAATTTATGCTAAAGTTTAGGGCCTTCACGGTAGTACACTTTGGCTGTCTTTTTAATCCAATTTTGCTTGGGTGAATTTGTTGGTCTCTAATCGGATAATCGAACTGAGCCGGTTGTACCCGATTTTGAGCACTAGGTCTCTGGTTTTCAGAAATCGACGGTATAACTGTCGTTTCCTTAATCCAGAGAACGATGCGGGGAAGTGGTTTCCGGGTGATATCGGTTACTTTTGTGGGAATTAGTAGTATAGCTATACAGATCCTGATCCACTTTTGTCACTAGATTTGTCACCAGATCTAGGAAAAAGTCACCAGAAAAGTTACTAGATTTCAAGGTCAGTAACATTGCCTATTTTAAGGGGAAGACCGCAGGTGTGTAATCCTCTTCAAGGTCATGCTTGCACGAGTCCTTCAAGGTCACTAGAAAAGTTACTAGATTGTTGATTGTCCTGAAGGTCATTGCCCTCAAGCAAGTCTATGCATGTTTCGAGGCCGCGCCCTATTCTGAGAAACAAAGGTGGCCCATTGTTTAAAGTTTATGCTTTCAAGGTCAGAGAAAAAGACGATCTATTGTTTTGGCTGAGTCATTCTAGGAAATCAAGAACAAAGGCGATGCATTGTACAAAGTCTATGCTTTCAAGGTCACATGAATGAACAAAGACTATCTATTGTTCCATTATTCTAAAATAGATTGTTATCTCAATTCTAGGAAATCAATAACAAAGACGATGCATTGTTCAAAGTCTATGCTTACAATTTTCAAGGTAAAAGAACAAAAGCGATTCATTCTTCTGGTCGAGTTATAAAAATAAATTGTTATCTCAATTCTAGGAAATCAAGAATGAAGGCGATGTATTATCAACGCTTCAAAGTCTATGCTTACAATTTTCAAGGTAAAAGAACATTCTTCTGGTCGAGTTATAAAAAATAAATTGTTATCTCAATTCTGAGAAATAAGTCTGTGCTTATAATTTTCAAGGTAAATGAATAAAGACGATTCATTGTTCTGGTTGATTTATAAAAATAGATTGTTATCTAAATACATCTCTTTCAAGAACAAAGGCAATCCATTGTCAGCGCTTTAAAGTTTATGCTTATAAGGTCACACCTCTGCAAAGACGATCCATTCATCTCAATTCTAGGAAATCAAGAGCTCTGAGGTGCATGTTTCAAAGCCACGCCCCCTCAAGTGCTCTAAACAGGTGGCCGTTCCCCTAAACAGGTAGCCGTTTCCTAAAAACAGGTAGCCGTTTCCTATAAACAGGTAGCCGTTTCCTAAAAACAGGTAGCTGTTTCGCAACCGTTTCCCCGGAAAAAGGCGGTCTATTGTTCAGGTCGAGATTCAACATCTCAATTCCAGGAAATCAAGAATGAGGCTCATTGTTCAAAGTCTATGCTTACAATTTTCAAGGTAAAAGAACAAAAGCGATTCATTCTTCTGGTCGAGTTATAAAAATAAATTGTTATCTCAATTCTAGGAAATCAAGAACAAAGACGACGCTTCAAAGTCTATGCTTACAATTTTCAAGGTAAAAGAACATTCTTCTGGTCGAGTTATAAAAAATAAATTGTTATCTCAATTCTGAGAAATCAAGAACAAAGACGACGATTCAAAGTCTGTGCTTATAATTTTCAAGGTAAATGAATAAAGACGATTCATTGTTCAGTTAGAAATAGATTGCTAAATACATCTCTTTCAAGAACAAAGGCAATCCATTGTCAACGATTTAAGGTTTATGCTTATAAGCTCACACCTCTGCAAAGACGATCCATTCATCTCAATTCTAGGAAATCAAGAGCCCTGAGGTGCATGTTTCAAAGCAACGCCCTCTAAACAGGTGGCCGTTCCTCTAAACAGGTAGCCGTTTCCTAAAACAGGTAGCCGTTTCCTATAAACAGGTAGCCGTTTCCTAAAACAGGTAGCCGTTTCCCAAAACAGGTAGCTGTTTCGCAACCGTTTCCCCATGTTCAGGTCGAGATTCCGCATCTCAATTCCAGGAAATCAAAAGAGGGGTCCATTGTTCAAAGTCTATGCTTACAATTTTCAAGGTTAAAGAACAAAGACATTCCATTGTACAGGTTGAGTTATAAAAATAGATTGTTATCTCAATTCTAGGAAATCAATAACAAAGGCGATGCATTGTTCAAAGTCTATGCTTACAATTTTCAAGGCCACATGAAAGAACAAAGACTATCTATTGTTCAGTTAGAAATAGATTGTTATCTAAATACATCTCTTTCAAGAATAAAGGTGAACCATTGTCAACGATTTAAAGTTTATGCTTATAAGGTCACACCTCTGATAACAAAGACGATTCATTGTTCAGTTAGAAATAGATTGTTATCTCAATTCTAGGAAATCAATAACAAAGACATTGTCAACGCTTCAAAGTCTATGTTTACAAGGCCACATGAGAACAAAGACGATTCATTGTTTGAGTCATAGCTTCTGAAATTCTAGGAAATCAAGAATAAAGGGGGCCCATTGTTCAAAGTCTATGCTTACAATTTGCAAGGTAAAAGAACAAAGACGATTCATTGTTTTGGCTCTGTCGTAGCTTCTAAAATTCCGAGAACAAAGACGATGCATTGTTCAGACTGATTAGGTCATCTAACAAGTAAAATATTTTTTATAAGACTACCACAATATACAGATAAAAAATCGATTTAAGTATTATGGGATATAGTCACTTTTGTAATACCTCTGCTGGAGCATATCTATTTACTATTTGTTTTTCACATTCAATTTCCTTCAACTGATTCTCGTTTAATGCGGACCACTCCATCTTTCCTAATAGGTTCATTATATTGTATACTAGCCATACATTCAGCTTCCCTTAAAAGTCTTCATATCAGGATCTACTTTGAGACATGGTTCGAGACTTATTACAATAAGCAATGTCACGCCTCCCAAGTGCCCTCAAGTGGTCTAAACAGCTAGACGTTTCCTAAAACAGGGGGCCCGTTTTCCAAAACAGACGGCTGTTTCTCAACACTGGTAACCGTTTCCCACCAAGGTTACATGAGAGAACATAAGCCTTCTGATTCCTAAAAATAGAGTGTTATCCAGCTACCACCCCACCTCAATTCTAGGAAATCAAGAACAAAGGGGGGGTCCATTGTTCAAAGTCTATGCAAGTGATTCATTGTTCTGGTCGAGTTATAAAAATAGATTGTTATCTAAATACCCTTCGATTCTAAGAAATCAAGAACAAAGGCGATCCATTATTTTAGCCAACGCTTCAAAGTCTATGTTTATAATTTTCAAGGTCACATGAGCGAACAAAGACGATCCATTATTCCGTTATTCTAAAAAATAGATTGTTCTCTAAATACATCTCAATTCTGGGAAATCAAGAAACGCTTCAAAGTCTATGCTTATAAGGCCACACCTCTGATAACAAAGGCGATTCATTGTTGAGTGATAGCTTCTGAAATTCTGAGAACACCGACGATGCATTGTTCAGACTGATTAGGTCATCTAACAAGTAAAATATTTTTTTTTTATAAAACTTTATTAACCACAATATTCATCTATATATACAGATAAAAGATCGATTTAAGTAAATATACATATTATGGCAAATTTGATGTACTTAACATTTTGTAATACCTTTGCTGGATCATATCTATTTTATTTATTATTTGTTTTTCACATTCAATTTCCTTCAACTGATTCTCGTTTAATGTGGTCCACGATACATCATCATTTTTCCTAATAGGTATTTTCATCGCTTCATTATAATGTTTACTGGCCATACATTCAGCTTTCCTTAACGCCTTCATATCAGGATCTGTGATCCTTTTACTTTGAGACATTGTCCGTGACTTATTACAAACCTACATCTCTTAAACTAATATGCAAAAACACAAATTAAAATCTTTTAATTATACAGTTACGTAAATTTCAAAGTTAATTCCGAGAAATCTATTTTCAAGGTGATCCAACCTTACCCGACTATCAAATAGATTGTCAATGGCTACTATCAATTTTCCAGGTCCTACAAATCAACCTACAGGGGTATCCTGATATATGACCGGTAATGTATGCTTCCCAAGTTGGGTACAGTTCTTTGAAGGTGTGACGAGAGATTTTGAAGGTCACCAAACAATTCTTAGAATTTAGTCGAGTCAGAGCCATCTGTCAATTCCTAGAAATCAATTTTCAAGGTATCATATTACAATTCAAACAGATTGTAAAGTAGATTCATGGCTAAATGGAGACAAGGTGTTCCTAATCAATGACTTTTGTATAGGCCTTAGAAGTTATTACAATTCCTGCAGTGGTATCTATGCTAAAAAATAGGTCAAGGTTAAATTGGTCTTATATTAGCTAAATGCTCTTCAAGTCAAATAGAAATTAGGTCATCAGCAGGGGCGGGGGGGGGGGGGTTGATGTAGAAGTGGTTAAGGTATTTAAGCAGTAATGTGCAAATAAAATTGATTCAATATGTGGATGTGCTACGCTGCTGAATCATGGACCAAAGCGGTAGATGCACATACAGCCGTGGAACGTTTACTCCAACAATTGACGACATTGGCATTTGATGCTAATCATGAGGCAGTATATGGTTTAGGACGCTTTTATTCGGAAGAGGATTGTCATGCACTTGCAAAGAAATATGAAAACGGTGTAAAAATATGTGAAACGTATTTAAAGGGTCGATATTGTTTGACTTGCTTAATACAAAAGTTAAGTGCGGCACAACTAGAAGAGTTCACTCTAGATTTGAAGGACTGGGAAGATGGGGATACCAGTGAAAAGGGGGAAGAAGGGGAATATGAAGGATAGTAGTCAGTTACCAATTATATTTTCTCGATTAGAAAAAGATGTATAATTAAAAAAATAAAACCTTAATTATTGTTGTTGTGTTCTTTTGCATGTGAAAAGGATGTATTCACGACTAGTTTGGATGCAGTCGGAAAAACAACAAATAGCGGTCCCCAGCCATATGTAAACATAATTTAACTAGACTCTTCGGAATAGGAAAAAATGAGTGTGGTCTCCAAGAAATTTTCAAAGACCATATGTCCTACAGGCCGATCTTACCCGACATCATCCGATCGAAATGTAGTCGAAACCTGCAGGACCAATTCTAAACGAGTCATGGAAACATGAAGAATGATAGGCTAATATCATGGTTATTGACTAAATTGTAATGAAAAGCGTGGGCTCATACAATAGTCATCCAGGGTGTTTCTCCAAATACAGATAACCGTTTCCCAAAACCGATGGCTGTTTCTCAACACAGGCTAAACTGAACTAGGTCAAAACCTAAACATCTGGTCATGAGGGGTTAGAAATCCGTGGGAAGGTTCGGGTACAATCTGAAGGTAGTTTTATATTATAGAAAAAAGCTAATCACCTACTTTGGGGGTAGTACTGATAGGGGGTAGTTTCTATAAATCCCCTTCACCTACTTTTAGAGGTAAAGGCTAGATTTTCCAATAGGCTTATCATCTAGGGGTGCAATTCTGACCCCGAGAAAAAATGATGAATGCTATTACTGTAAGTGTATTATTTCATGTAAAAGCCCTATGATGCAAGCTATTTCTATGGTCCACCCTATCCATCTAGGTCAACAATTTTAGCATTCCCTGGAGGTTGCATTCTTGGAAATAGCAAATAAGCGTTCCTTTCTAACAATAGAATCAGTTCATGGAGGATTGTTGTCTATGCTAATATCAAGGTTCCTGTATATGCTTACAGTATCTGGTGACTGGAAATTCTCAAGGTCTCCAAACAATTGTCAAGACCATATGTCCTACAGGCCGATCTTACCCGACATCATCCGATCGAAAATGTAGTCGAAACCTGCAGGACCAATTCTAAACGAGTCATGGAAACAAGAAGAATGATAGGGTCTATGCTAATAAGCGTAGGCTCATATTATGGTCCGCTAGGATGTTCCCCCAAATACAGATAACCGTTTCCCAAAACAGGGGAGCCGTCACTCAACACAGGTTTCCCCTCCAGAGCAATTAATCATAGCTGAGGCTGACCAATTCTAAACGAGTCATGGAAACAAGAAGAATGATGGGGTCTATGCTAATAAGCGTGGGCTCATACTATGGTCCTAACCGTCAGGTTGAGGCAGTTTCCCCAAAGACAGATAACCGTTTCCCAAAACAGGGGAGCCGTCACTCAACACAGGTTTCCCCTCCAGAGTCATTAATCACAGCTGAGGCTAAATTGAACTAGGTCAGATCCATTTATCTTAGAAATCTAAACATGGAATATGGTTGTGAGGGGTTAGAAATCCCAATTCGTGGGAAGGTTGCATCCAAGTACAATTCTTAGAAATCTGAAAGTAGAACTAGTTTAATATCATAGAAAAAGCTAATCACCTACTTTGGGGGTTTATGGGCCAAGGTGGTAGTTTCTATAAATCACCTACTTTTAGGGGCAAAGGGTAGCTTTTCCAAGAGGCTTATCATCTAGGGGTGCAATTCTGACCCCAAGAAAAATGATGAATTCTGCGCCGCTTTTGAGAAGAAGAAGCTAGAATGAGAAGTAGTGTTGGATACCATGATTGTTAGGGTTTAAAAGCCCCCATTGTATGTGTGCACAGTAGACTCTTGATTAGCAGCAATGACGAAAGTAGTAGTACGTAAGGTAGAAAGTACAGAAAAAGCAGTGTGGAGGAGCGAAAGAAGAGGTTGGAGACATTAATAAAACAAGTAAAAGAAATTAAACTCGATTTGGAGTGTTATATAGTGAAAACAAAAATGATGAAGCTGCGTATTAGCAATATGTAAAATAGTGTAGTAAAACATGAAATTTTGGGAAGGATGAGTTTAAATACCTATTTTAAAGAAGAAGAAAAGACGCTGCTATGTGTTGTTATAAGTATCTCACAATTGTATTAGGTTTAAGTAACTGTATCATTAAAAAATAAAGACTTTAAAAGTTAAAGAGACGGTTTTCGGTATTCTCTTCTCCCATAATGGTTCCTTATTGGCTCTGCATATCTAGGCGCGGTTCGATATCCACCTTTACCGAAATCTCCCATAAGGAAATGGAACCCCTGCCGTACGTTGGGCTTTAAATTGGCCTATATACAACGTATAAAAGAAGATTTATTGGAAAAGATCAATGACAGTAAAAGTGATCCCGAAATAAAAAGCAATTTACTGGTTTTAATGCAGATCGTTACTGTTTTTAATCATTAAATGGCGTTTATGCGTATGTGAACTAAAATTTATTAGTTATAATGAAAAATACAATGACTTTCCTTTGTATAAGGGAGATTTAAATTGATTTTTTTTTTTGCAAAAACCAAAAAACTTAAATGTCAGCCCTATTCCTAAATTGGCTACCCTTGGAATTAAAAGAGTAAACAGTGACAGCTTGCAGTATAGAAATGGAGTTAATTTGATGTAATTTTTATATAAAAGGTTAAGAAAATCGATTTATAGTTTTAATGTTGCAGAACGAAGGAGACCTGACCGTTTTTATAGGGGGGTTGGATCACCTTGAAAATAGATTTCTCGGAATTAACTTTGAAATTTACGTAACTGTATAATTAAAAGATTTTAATTTGTGTTTTTGCATATAAGTTTAAGAGATGTAGGTTTGTAATAAGTCACGGACAATGTCTCAAAGTAAAAGGATCACAGATCCTGATATGAAGGCGTTAAGGAAAGCTGAATGTATGGCCAGTAAACATTATAATGAAGCGATGAAAATACCTATTAGGAAAAATGATGATGTATCGTGGACCACATTAAACGAGAATCAGTTGAAGGAAATTGAATGTGAAAAACAAATAATAAATAAAATAGATATGATCCAGCAAAGGTATTACAAAATGTTAAGTACATCAAATTTGCCATAATATGTATATTTACTTAAATCGATCTTTTATCTGTATATATAGATGAATATTGTAGTTTTATAAAAAATATTTTACTTGTTAGATGACCTAATCAGTCTGAACAATGCATCGTCGGTGTTCTCAGAATTTCAGAAGCTACGACTCAACAATGAATCGCCTTTGTTATCAGAGGTGTGGCCTTATAAGCATAGACTTTGAAGCGTTTCTTGATTTCCCAGAATTGAGATGTATTTAGATAACAATCTATTTTTTAGAATAACGGAATAATGGATCGTCTTTGTTCGCTCATGTGACCTTGAAAATTATAAACATAGACTTTGAAGCGTTGGCTAAAATAATGGATCGCCTTTGTTCTTGATTTCTTAGAATCGAAGGGTATTTAGATAACAATCTATTTTATAACTCGACCAGAACAATGAATCACTTGCATAGACTTTGAACAATGGACCCCCCCTTTGTTCTTGATTTCCTAGAATTGAGGTGGGGTGGTAGCTGGATAACACTCTATTTTTAGGAATCAGAAGGCTTATGTTCTCTCATGTAACCTTGGTGGGAAACGGTTACCAGTGTTGAGAAACAGCCGTCTGTTTTGGAAAACGGGCCCCCTGTTTTAGGAAACGTCTAGCTGTTTAGACCACTTGAGGGCACTTGGGAGGCGTGACATTGCTTATTGTAATAAGTCTCGAACCATGTCTCAAAGTAGATCCTGATATGAAGACTTTTAAGGGAAGCTGAATGTATGGCTAGTATACAATATAATGAACCTATTAGGAAAGATGGAGTGGTCCGCATTAAACGAGAATCAGTTGAAGGAAATTGAATGTGAAAACAAATAGTAAATAGATATGCTCCAGCAGAGGTATTACAAAAGTGACTATATCCCATAATACTTAAATCGATTTTTATCTGTATATTGTGGTAGTCTTATAAAAATATTTTACTTGTTAGATGACCTAATCAGTCTGAACAATGCATCGTCTTTGTTCTCGGAATTTTAGAAGCTACGACAGAGCCAAAACAATGAATCGTCTTTGTTCTTTTACCTTGCAAATTGTAAGCATAGACTTTGAACAATGGGCCCCCTTTATTCTTGATTTCCTAGAATTTCAGAAGCTATGACTCAAACAATGAATCGTCTTTGTTCTCATGTGGCCTTGTAAACATAGACTTTGAAGCGTTGACAATGTCTTTGTTATTGATTTCCTAGAATTGAGATAACAATCTATTTCTAACTGAACAATGAATCGTCTTTGTTATCAGAGGTGTGACCTTATAAGCATAAACTTTAAATCGTTGACAATGGTTCACCTTTATTCTTGAAAGAGATGTATTTAGATAACAATCTATTTCTAACTGAACAATAGATAGTCTTTGTTCTTTCATGTGGCCTTGAAAATTGTAAGCATAGACTTTGAACAATGCATCGCCTTTGTTATTGATTTCCTAGAATTGAGATAACAATCTATTTTTATAACTCAACCTGTACAATGGAATGTCTTTGTTCTTTAACCTTGAAAATTGTAAGCATAGACTTTGAACAATGGACCCCCTCTTTTTTGATTTCCTGGAATTGAGATGCGGAATCTCGACCTGAACATGGGGAAACGGTTGCGAAACAGCTACCTGTTTTGGGAAACGGCTACCTGTTTTTAGGAAACGGCTACCTGTTTATAGGAAACGGCTACCTGTTTTAGGAAACGGCTACCTGTTTAGAGGAACGGCCACCTGTTTAGAGGGCGTTGCTTTGAAACATGCACCTCAGGGCTCTTGATTTCCTAGAATTGAGATGAATGGATCGTCTTTGCAGAGGTGTGAGCTTATAAGCATAAACCTTAAATCGTTGACAATGGATTGCCTTTGTTCTTGAAAGAGATGTATTTAGCAATCTATTTCTAACTGAACAATGAATCGTCTTTATTCATTTACCTTGAAAATTATAAGCACAGACTTTGAATCGTCGTCTTTGTTCTTGATTTCTCAGAATTGAGATAACAATTTATTTTTTATAACTCGACCAGAAGAATGTTCTTTTACCTTGAAAATTGTAAGCATAGACTTTGAAGCGTCGTCTTTGTTCTTGATTTCCTAGAATTGAGATAACAATTTATTTTTATAACTCGACCAGAAGAATGAATCGCTTTTGTTCTTTTACCTTGAAAATTGTAAGCATAGACTTTGAACAATGAGCCTCATTCTTGATTTCCTGGAATTGAGATGTTGAATCTCGACCTGAACAATAGACCGCCTTTTTCGGGGGAAACGGTTGCGAAACAGCTACCTGTTTTTAGGAAACGGCTACCTGTTTATAGGAAACGGCTACCTGTTTTTAGGAAACGGCTACCTGTTTAGGGGAACGGCCACCTGTTTAGAGCACTTGAGGGGGCGTGGCTTTGAAACATGCACCTCAGGGCTCTTGATTTCCTAGAATTGAGATGAATGGATCGTCTTTGCAGAGGTGTGACCTTATAAGCATAAACTTTAAAGCGCTGACAATGGATTGCCTTTGTTCTTGAAAGAGATGTATTTAGATAACAATCTATTTTATAAATCAACCAGAACAATGAATCGTCTTTATTCATTTACCTTGAAAATTATAAGCACAGACTTATTTCTCAGAATTGAGATAACAATTTATTTTTATAACTCGACCAGAAGAATGTTCTTTACCTTGAAAATTGTAAGCATAGACTTTGAAGCGTTGATAATACATCGCCTTCATTCTTGATTTCCTAGAATTGAGATAACAATTTATTTTTATAACTCGACCAGAAGAATGAATCGCTTTTGTTCTTTTACCTTGAAAATTGTAAGCATAGACTTTGAACAATGCATCGTCTTTGTTATTGATTTCCTAGAATTGAGATAACAATCTATTTTTAGAATAATGGAACAATAGATAGTCTTTGTTCATTCATGTGACCTTGAAAGCATAGACTTTGTACAATGCATCGCCTTTGTTCTTGATTTCCTAGAATGACTCAGCCAAAACAATAGATCGTCTTTTTTTCTCTGACCTTGAAAGCATAGACTTTAAACAATGGGCCACCTTTGTTTCTCAGAATAGGGCGCGGCCTCGAAACATGCATAGACTTGCTTGAGGGCAATGACCTTCAGGACAATCAACAATCTAGTAACTTTTCTAGTGACCTTGAAGGACTCGTGCAAGCATGACCTTGAAGAGGATTACACACCTGCGGTCTTCCCCTTAAAATAGGCAATGTTACTGACCTTGAAATCTAGTAACTTTTCTGGTGACTTTTTCCTAGATCTGGTGACAAATCTAGTGACAAAAGTGGATCAGGATCTGTATAGCTATACTACTGGAATTGCTGAGTTATCTGCGCCAGAGATGAGGTGGGTTAGGTCTTGTACGGCTCTGTCTATGTCATCTGTAGTATTTAGTGGTAGGTTATTGGAGACGTGGTTTTTGAACGCATTACAATCGGCATTGTGAAAATCTCTACGTGTAATAGTGATTTGTATTGGGGTAAGTGGGATGTCCTAGGGATGTCTTTGCTAGTAGAGGGAGGTGGTCAGATGTTATTGTTGTGCCGAGGTGGAAGTTGTCGTCGAAGTACTGTGTTAGTTGTTCAGAGCCAATTATGTGGTAGGGGATCGAGCAGCCGCTATATTCAATAATGTGGGGTAGATGTTTCTTATTCTAACGAGTGGTAGGCTTAGTACGAGGGATGTCCGGTTACTAAGGTACATTTGTGAATTACAGACGGACTACTTTATTTACTGAAATCAAATACATAATTAATTAGTAAAAGCGTGAACTTTTAGCTACTTTTCAACGTAATCACCGTCAATGTTAAGGCACTTATCGTTGCGAGACACAAGCTTCTGTATACCCTCTTCGTAAAAGATACAATTCGAACTTCTAAAAAACTGCCTTACCTCATATTGAAGTTCGTCGTCGTTTTCAAAACGTTTACCTTACAAATGAGTTTTTAACGGTCCAAACAAATGAAAATCAGAAGGAGCCAGATCTGAACTATGGGGCGGATGGACAATAACTTCCCAATCGTGTTTTTGAAGCCAGGACTTCGTCTGAGTTGAGGTGTCCGGTCTTGCATTGTTATGCAACAACCTGATTCCTTTTGTCAACGTTCCTCATCGTTTCTATGGAATGGCTTGGTATAATTTTTCGAGAGTTTGACAATAAATATCGATGTTGATTGTCGTTTTCGGTGATAAAAACTCTATGAGCAAAATGCCTTGAATACCCTGGAACGCAGTTACCATTGTCTTTTTTGCAGATTTTTGAACTTTAAATTTTTTTGGTGTTGGTGAACTCATATGCTTCCACGTCATTGGGTCTTTTTTGATTCGGGATTATGGTGGTGTACCCAGGATTTCCCTCCTGTAACTATAGACTCTAGAAATCCGTTTTCCTGACAATCACGCGTTAAAAGTTCCATTGCCGGCGCCACTCGTTGCATTTTGTGTTGGTCGGTCAACAGTTTTGGTACCCACCTCGCGGCAACTTTTCGATAGTATACGATTTCTTGCACACAGCTTTTAGGAATGCCGATCAGTAGAGCAATTTACCGTATTTTCAACTGACGATCTTCTCGAATCAGTATATCGACCATTAATTGATTGTCGCCAGTTTTTGATGTTGATGGTTTTTGTCGCAAAGCTTCGGTATCATCGTTTAGATTTTAAACTGCTGACACCAAACATAAACTTGTTTTCGACTCATAATGCCTTCTCCGCATATGTTCAGTACTTTTTTATGAATTTCGGTAGGTGTTTTAATATTTGCAAGCAAAAAACGAATGACCGCTCGCACTTCAAATTTAGAGTAAGTTTCGATTAGAACTGACACACTGAGCATGTTTATAACCTAAAACAATGACAATAGCCACCTACGCAGTACATATGCACATCTAAAATGCGTGCATGTTTTAACCTACTCGGAGCAACGTAGGCGGTGTACCGCGCAAATATACCTTAGTAACCTGACATCCCTCGTAGTTGGTCTGTTAATATTCGTCCGTTAGGGTTATGTTCAGGAGGGTTATAATAGCAGAATACTATTATAGGGGATGCTACTTACACATTCAAGGTGCTGAAGATGCGGCGGTAAGGTGTAAGGAGCGGAATGGTATCGGGTGTGTATTAGCAGTGCAATATCTCCCATGCATCTGTCGGGGTTGTTGTAGTGGATTAGGTTGAGGGTGCCTCGGTTGGTTAGTTTTGTCCCCGTTATCGCCAATATGTGTATTTGGTCTGTGTCGAGTAAGTTTTTAATGAGGTGGCGGTTTTTTCTTCGAACGCCACCCGCGTTAACTGTCCCTATCTCCAGTCCATTTTTGCAGGGAAGGAAGAAAGGTTAGGGAGAGTGGATAGGACTTTCATTCGGGTTGGTGTAAGGGAGTGTTGAAACCGACTTTTGTACAGCTCTAAACGCAGTACAATAGTCTGTATAAGAACTCCCTCGCTACGTTTCATCATCAGTGTTTCCAGCTTGGAGAGCTGGGCTACCTTGGTAGGACTGGATGGGATCTCTCGCCGTTTCTCACAGTCAAAACTGTAAGTAGGGTGGGAGACGCCGCACCGTTGTTACACTATGGCGAGGATATGGAAGGGCAGGCCAGAATGGGCACTCCAGGGACCGGATGCTACGTGGCCCATCTGGGTACAGGTGGAGTAGTATTTGGTTGTAGGGTTGGGGGTGTGAGGAGGCAAGTCAATGGCCTATATTATCTCCTCGGGGGCTAGGTCATGGTCAACCCCGCGGATGACACACGAAAGGGGTTTGGGTGCGAGACGGGTGTGGTTGCAATGGATTGGGAAGTTTCAAGGAGTGCGGGGTGGTTGTGGTTGCATCTGAGACTCTCCCATGGGACTTGAAGAGGGCGCAGGATGTTGAATAGTTGCTTCTGGGAATCAACTGTTATGGGAATATGGCGCAAGCAACATCCGGATTTGGTTAAGGCTACTGGAGGTAGAGGAAGAGGATATGAACGTGGTAGAGGGTGAGAGTGTGTCTTGGTAGTTAGTTTCGGCAGGGGGCAAGGAAACTGGGAGGTTCGAGTTTACCATGTTTTACCATGGTAGGTTAGTATTTTCAATAAAATTGCAAATGTTTTTGTGTGTTGAAGGGTGGACTCAAACCGAGGTGCAGCCTCACACTCCGCTGGATTACGGGTTGAAGTTGGGAAGTCCGACAGGAAAAGGAGGGTTTTGTTAGTGTTTTTAAGGACTATTAAGGTAGGAAATGAATTGACTTAATCTTACTGCCGTGTCTTCGTTCTTGATCCTTTCCGGATTCTGATGGTCTTCGGAATTCCTCTTTGTGTGACTGGTTTCCTTTCTCCGATTATTGCCTGTCTTCACTGTTGTCTTCTTCGATACTACTTGTCCTGCAGCTATCCTGGATCTGCACGGTCTTCTGTTCCTCATAAGGAATGATTTAGCCGCTTTCTTGTTGGTAGTGGTGTCCCGTGTAGCGACCACTACTGTTTGGTGAAAACTACGTAGATTCCCGGCACACGGTGAGTCAAAAAGTAATTAAGAGTTAATTAAGCTAGTCCTTTCGGCTATCGGACAAGAAGTGACCCATCCTAACACAACGTTCTCTTAAATACCACATAAAATATTTGCAATACACTGCGGGTAGATTAACGTATTCTAATATTTTAATTTACGCTGTTGATTTGAAACCTATTTCAGTCAAGGGATCCTAGATAAAGAAACAAGATGAAATGTGCACCAAAAACGTTCTTAGATATAGACAGGGGGTGCGTACAGAAAGGCATAGACTACCAATAAGTGGCGAAAGATGTGAGAGTGCCCTAAATACTTCAGAAAGAGGATCGAAATGTCTCCAGAAAAGAAGAGTCTACTTTATTACCTTGATTTGCGATTATAATAATTTAAATCAAATATACACTTTTAAATAAAACCAAGCCTAACATGGCATTTCATTTCGGTTTTTTTTATGTAAATAGATTAGTTCAAGAAAAACATGTATATACAAAACACAGGATAACCCAAACTGTAGGTTTTATTAAACTACTATTTGTCTACTGGCTTACTGACAGCAATCAGTAGACAAATAATAGTTTAATAAAACCTACAGTTCGGGTTATTCTGTGTTTTAAATACATTACAATATCGTAGGGGTGTGGTCTAAAAAGTAACGCGGATGTAGTAAACTGCGTGTCTATTAAAAAGGGCTTTTATCCATTAAGAAGAAATCGATCTTTCACAAAAAATAACGTAACACTGAATTAAATACATTTTTAAAAATTATTATTAATTTTATTAAACACATAAATAAAAAGTTTGCCGCTAGCAAAGTACAGGTCGTAGGTTCATATCCTACTCGAGGTAACCTTTTCATTTATGTACTTCATTTATGTATTTAAAAAATGAATAATAATTTTTAATTACATATTTACTTTTGAACTTATTCGTTCCTAACAAAACTTATAATAAATAATAAATACTGAATTAAATACATTTTTAAAAATTATTATTAATTTTATTAAACACATAAATAAAAAGTTTGCCGCTAGCAAAGTACAGGTCGTAGGTTCATATCCTACTCGAGGTAACCTTTTCATTTATGTACTTCATTTATGTATTTAAAAAATGAATAATAATTTTTAATTACATATTTACTTTTGAACTTATTCGTTCCTAACAAAACTTATAATAAATAATAAATACATTATTTGACTATTAAAGAATAAAATAACAGTAAATGGGGCAAAAGTGTTACTATTTAGTTTGTTTTAACACTATTTATTATTAAAGTAAGTGATTCGACATTTCACACTATTCTTTTGTATCTTGACATGAACTTTTAAAAAACGAAAACTGTGTCAAAATTGACACAGCGGGTACATTTTTAATGCAGAACAACTTTAGTTTTTTTTTAAGAAAAAATAAAAAAAAATCAAAGTGGGTCCAGAGACTTGAAATTTTGTATAAATACGTAATTTTTCATTCTGAAAAATTTTTTTTAGTAACATTTTGTCGTATCTCTTACAAAAGAGGACTTTTACTAGGGAAAAAAATTTATTTTTTTCTAAATTTCCAAGACACGAGTCGTCCAATCAATGCGGGGACACAATGAAGACTATTTTTGTGAATTTGAACTGTTTTCGATAAAACTAAGCATTGGATGATTCTTTCATTTTTTTGCAATTAATTTTGGTCGCAGTAGACGAGTCATTTTAATAAAATTTTCTTAACAGCACCTTTTTAGTTAGATACAACTTATCTGAAATCGATAAAAAATATAAGGAAGGTGTATGGGCGTAAAAGAGAAAACTAAAACGCATTGTGTGAATAATAGTGAAATTATGGAATATTACAATTACAATATAATTATATCAATTTCTGTTATTTTACTTGATTATTATTACAACATTATCCGGACAGTCAATATTACTGATAAGCTTTAGCCGTCATAGCTACTAAATCTACATTGTAAAAGAAAAAAAAAACGGTCTGTATAACAATGGATCATGTTAATTTGCGGCTACGTATTCAAATACTTTCATACATTTTGATTAACATTACATTACATTAACAACAAATGTTATTCGAAGTGTAATGTTTGGTGGTTTCATATTTTAAGTACAGATTTAAGCAGTTTAAAAATTAGGCATATCGTTATAAAAACTTTATAAAAAACTTCAGTGTTGTTTATTTCATTATTTGCAGCTTTGTCATTTCAATAGATTTTTGGTACATAACACACGTACCAGTCATTGGAAACTGTCAATAACTGTAAATCTGCCGATACCAAACTAAGAATGAAATATAATATAAACATAAAGTTAATTCCCTGAAGTTAGTTTTGAATTTAAATAGATCTACAAACTAAGTCAGGAAATCGTTGAAACTATTCAGAACATGTCGTAAATCACATGCAAGAAAAAATATAAGCATTGCATGGAAGGAAGTAATTTGTTTTTTCTTTAACTATTAAAATATAAATAATTTTAGTTATTCCTGTCAAAATATTTGTGCGTATAACGAAGTGACTGTTATGAGAAATAGAATAAGTTTGTTATTCAAAATTAATTAAAATACTCATCTTTAGGATATTAAATCGTGTATTTCGTTATTTGAATTGTTCGATATGTTCGAATAGATTTGATTTAAAATGCTTCTTTTAGAGCATTAAGCAATTACAGTTTAGGAAGTACAATTGCTTGCTTAGTAATTGAGTAAAATTAGGTTATCATGAGTTATACGTTTTAATTTAAGTTAGTAAGAATATCTGGCAAACTATAGTTGTTTTTATTAGGATATAATTCATACTCCTGCATACATAACTGCTACGGTTTCAAATGTTATTATAATAAATAATGTGTTATAATTTAAGGTTAGTAAGAATATCGTGCAACTATACTGTTACTGGACTTGTCCAAAGGATATCTACGAATTGTAACTGTTTTTGTTAAGATATAATTTATATTCCTGCGTACATAAATGCTATCATTTGAAATGCTGTTGATTGGTTCGTCAGTAACCAGTTTGTGATTTGTAGAAGTAATACAATATCTTTACTCTGTCATTAACACTGATGACGATAATTGTTCTTATCGAAACGTATAAACTTTGTACATTTTACCTTAAACTACACGACGTGAATTTGTAATTTAAATCGTGAAAGTCTACATCTTGATAATATTATGAGGGTATATCATAATGACAATACAGTAGAATATTACCAAAACGAATTTTTATAATTTTATTGTTATTAATATCAGGATTGCCGGTTGAAGCTTAGTTAGATAACATTTTTATTCATATTATCAAGATGGTTATTATAATATTTCAGTAAAACGCTTAAAAAAACGAAAGTTTCGAATCACCAAATTAATAATGGATTTATAATCAGGAATCGCTACAAAGCATAATAAGGTTAAATTACAATTAATTTAATATAAATTAAGTACTTACAAGAATAAACTTTGGTATTGACGTACACAAGACTATAGTACGTCCCAGAATATTAGAGACTAATAAATCATCTTGACAACGACGAGATTAAAGGTATATACTATGAGGTCAGTAAAATATATTGACTTTTCAGTTTCTTATGTTCTTATAAAATATTAAAAAAAAATATACTTCTAATTGTAATTATCACCTATTAATACATACAAAAAAAATTAAGTGATTTCGTATCTAAGTCTTTGTCTAAGTGGCCTGAATTTTTTTTTATCAAACTAAATAATGTTTTCGATAACGTGCATTTAATTTGTTTCAAGTTTTACCAGAGAAACCGTTTGTGACGTCATTATCATGTTTTTGTTTTAAATTTAGGTAAATCAATTTAGTATTTCATTTAATAAGAAATGCAGCGACAGCTCTATCTTTGTTAGTTAGGTACAAATTGTTTGAGAATTAATACAAATGTCATCTTTACTGAAGCAGATAAGACATTATTGTACAGGATAGCAAGGATCGTCCGAAATTCGAAGAAAAGTTGTATAAGTTTAGAAAGTACTCATTACACAAATATCTAATTATAGGTAAATTAGAGATATCACCCACTAATGGGGGATACATTAAGATGCAATTGCCACATTTGTTATTTAAAGTACATCAGAATGCTCAGTTACTTCCCAGTTTTGGTTGAAAACGGTGGTGAAAATGGCATATTCCTATTTTTTTTCAGCAAAACGTTTAAACCTTAGTTCGCTTCCTGAGAATGAAAATATCATACGACCTTCCAACCTAGAAAATGGAAATTAAAAGAAATGAAATAATGTTAATAACGTTTTTAGGATAATTATACAAACTCTTTTATAACAAGTTAATAACAAAAATAGGCAACATTGTAAAAACAATAATCTACAGTTCATGTCAGATAGAGGTTAATAGACATCTAGATGCTAACTTAAAAAAATACCAAAGCCACCCGCTTCTATAAAAATATCGATAATACAGCTTAAGGTCAATCATATTTATTTAATTTTTAGATTTATTTCGCTTTATATTAAAAAACGTTATAAAAGAAAGTTATGTAAAATTAAATTTAAATCTTAAAAAAATATGTCTACACATTTTCTTATAAAATTAATCATTATTCAAATATACATAATTCTACCTTAGAATTTTTTTTGCCGCTAAATTACGCGTCGTATCAAAAAATTGCATATAACAATTAATCTATATGATTAAGGTCTATATATTGGTATTTTTATATTTTTGAAATATACCGCTGTTTCAGAAATATTTGATAAAATTAAAAAACAGCTTCTAATAAACCCCCCTCTAGGCCGCTGAATTTCTCCCAAAATCTAATCAGCACCAACCGAAACGAAAACAACCTTAAATACAAAATTTTTCGTTCTGGAGTTAACGTGGATACTAACATATATCCACACACACACGCACGAACGCACGCACGTACACACGCACGCACGCACGAACGCACCCGCACGCACCCGCACACACACCCACACACACCACACACACGCACGCACGCACGCCCCCCCCTCCCACGCACGCACGCCCGCGCCCGCGCGCACGCGAGCATGCACGTACGCACGCACGCCGCACGCGCGCGCGCCCGCCCGCCCGCCTCTTGGAGACGCAAACACCTTCGTGAAATCAAGGAGTACCGTGCCGAAAGATCTTTTATCTCGATGAAACTTGGTTCAACGAACTGTGCAACTGATTTGGCAAGAAAAAAATGTTACACGTCGCCATCAAGCAGTCCAAGAGGGTTGGTCAATTGGAATAAATCCGCCATATAGTTAGCGCTAATGGATTCTTAAAAATGGTTTGCTTGTGTTTCAGTTCAAACATACAGGGTTATGAACGCGAAGAGACGAACGCTGATGTTTTTGAAGAATATTTTGAACAAATGATAGCAAACATTCCACGAGGAGCTGTAATTGTACTGGATAATGCAAGTTATCATTCTAGGCAAATGGAACGTTTACCAACAACTGCGTGGAAAAAAGGAGACATTGCCAAATGGTTAACATCATAACAGATAGAATTTGAAGAAACTATTCTCGAGAGCTTTTAGCCATAGCAAATCAGCATAAGCAACAATTTGTTAAGTACGTTGACGAACTCTATGCTTCTCGGGGGATTACCGCATATAGATTACCATCATGTGATTGCGAACTCAACCCCATAGAGTTAGTTTGGGTTTTAAAAAGTGAAGTAGGTCGTAACAATATGAGTTTTAAATTAAGTGAAGTTCGACAGCTTTTAATGCAAGCCATAGACAAAGTCAATGTACAAAAGTGTCTTAAGTGTGTTGATCATGTAATCAAAGAGGAATAGCGTACGTGGACACTTGATGTGATAATGGAAGAAACTAAAGAACCCGTTATAATATTCGTAGCACAAGATGCCAGCTCTTCCAAATCGGATGAGGTTGACAGACTGATTGCTAGTTACATATCGCATTTGTTTCCAAAACCTACCTTCATGACAATATTAAATGCCTGTGTGCCTGTGTGTCTGTGTGTCTGTGTGTCTGTGTGTCTGTGTGTCTGTGTGTCTGTGTGTCTGTGTGTCTGTGTGTCTGTGTGTCTGTGTGTCTGTGTGTCTGTGTGTCTGTGTGTCTGTGTGTCTGTGTGTCTGTGTGTCTGTGTGTCTGTGTGTCTGTGTGTCTGTGTGTCTGTGTGTCTGTGGTCTGTGTGCTGTGCTGTGTGTCTGTGTGTCTGTGTCTGTGTGTCTGTGTGTCTGTGTGTCTGTGTGTCTGTGTGTCTGTGTGTCTGTGTGTCTGTGTGTCTGTGTGTCTGTGTGTCTGTGTGTCTGTGTGTCTGTGTGTCTGTGTGTCTGTGTGTCTGTGTGTCTGTGTGTCTGTGTGTCTGTGTGTCTGTGTGTCTGTGTGTCTGTGTGTCTGTGTGTCTGTGTGTCTGTGTGTCTGTGTGTCTGTGTGTCTGTGTGTCTGTGTGTCTGTGTGTCTGTGTGTCTGTGTCTGTGTCTGTGTGTCTGTGTGTCTGTGTGTCTGTGTGTCTGTGTGTCTGTGTGTCTGTGTGTCTGTGTGTCTGTGTGTCTGTGTGTCTGTGTGTCTGTGTGTCTGTGTGTCTGTGTGTCTGTGTGTCTGTGTGTCTGTGTGTCTGTGTGTCTGTGTGTCTGTGTGTGTGTGTCTGTGTGTCTGTGTGTCTGTGTGTCTGTGTGTCTGTGTGTCTGTGTGTCTGTGTGTCTGTGTGTCTGTGTGTCTGTGTGCCTGTGTGCCTGTGTGCTGTGTGTCTGTGTGTCTGTGTGTCTGTGTGTCTGTGTGTCTGTGTGTCTGTGTGTCTGTGTGTCTGTGTGTCTGTGTGTCTGTGTCTGTGTGCTGTGTGTCTGTGTGTCTGTGTGTCTGTGTGTCTGTGTGTCTGTGTGTCTGTGTGTCTGTGTGTCTGTGTGTCTGTGTGTCTGTGTGTCTGTGTGTCTGTGTGTCTGTGTGTCTGTGTGTGTGTGTGTGTGTGTGTGTGTGTGTGTGTGTGTGTGTGTGTGTGTGTGTGTGTGTGTTGTGTGTCTGTGTGTCTGTGTGTCTGTCTGTCTGTGTGTCAGCCTGTGTGTGTGCGCGCGTGTGTGTGCGTGTGTGTGTGTTTGTGTTGTGTGTGTGTTGTGTGTGTGTGTGTGTGTGTGTGTGTGTGTGTGTGTGTGTGTGTGTGTGTGTGTGTGTGTGTGTGTGTGTGTGTGTGTGTGTGTGTGTGTGTGTGTGTGTGTGTGTGTGTGTGTGTGTGTGTGTGTGTGTGTGTGTGTGTGTGTGAGATTGGGTGGTTGGATGCGTGCGTGCGTGTGTGTGTTGATGTACGTTAGTATCCACGATAACTGGAGAACGGAAATACCTACGCACTTAAAATTTTATATTTAAGCTTATTTTCATTTCGTTTGGAGCTGATTACATTTTGTGAGAAACCTAGTGGCGGGGAGGGGCTTTCTTAGAAGCAGTTTTTAGTTTTTATTAAATATTTCTAAAACACCTGCATATTTCAAAGATATGAAAATACCTAGATACAGACCCTAAACATATATATTAATAATGTTCTATGAAATTTTTTGATACAACGCGTAATTTACCGGCAAAAAATTCCTAAGGCAGAATTTAAGTGTTAGTTCAATTTTTTTCAATATCTGAATAACGATTCATTTTATAAGGAAAATTGTAGACATATTTTTTAAAGAAAATTTAATTTTACATAACTTTTCTTTACAAAGTTTCTTAATACAACTCAAGGCAAGTCTAAAAATTGACATATCAGTGGAAACGGTAAAACTGTAGTATAATTGATATCTTACAGAAGCGGGCGGCTTCGGAATTTTTTTTAAGTTAACATGTTGTTACGTGTTGTAATCTCTATCTGACATAAAGTTTTAAATGTCATTCTGCATAGATTATATTTTTGTTTTACAATGTTGCCTGTTTTCCTTTTAAACGTTATAAAGACGTTATCCTAAAAAAAAATTTATTTCATTTCTTTTAGTTTTTTAAATTAGCATCCAGATATCTGTCAACCTCTGTCGAACATAAAGTTTTAAACGTCTGTTAGACATAGTTTATTGATTTTGTTTTTACAATGTTGCCTGTTTTTGTAATGAATTTGTTATAAAAGAGGTTGTATAATCAACCTAAAAAAATGTTACTAAAATTATTCCATTTTTTTAAATTTCCGTTTTGTAGGTTGGAAGGTCGTGTAGTGTTCCACACCACATATTTTTCCTATATGCAGTCAACGGTTTCCCAATTGTGCAGGCCATTTGTAGGCTGTACTTTGTTTTAGTTTCAGAAATAATATGCTACAGTCAATAAGTATTCAGTATTATAAAGTAAGTTTTAGATATTAAATTATAAGTAATTTAACAACCGGTAGCAATAATAATAATGTTAATAATATAAATAAATAACTTATTACATTAGCTTGACTTATAACTAAATTAACTCATTTAACAAGAATTGATAATGTAACTAATGCCAAAAAAGTGTAGTTATATGCAGGTTGTTGTGCTTCGTTATTACTATTGTAAGAGATTCAGTTTTAGAGATAAATGACCTAAATGTAAACTAAACATCTCTTTGTGGAACCGCTCTGAGGAAGGATAAATCTATGCCCGCAAAAAATGATAGTAAACGTCAATAAATCTTCATTCTATTAAAAAGTTTAATTAATGAGCCAATAAACATTTTAATAACCTTCAAGATCATTGGCATTCTTGTCTTAAATAATCAATACTTGTCATATGTAGTTTATATGTTGCAGCGCAGATTTAACTAACTGCAATGAACTTGAAGCCTACAAAATATGGTATTTACAAAACGATAGCGGAGTTCAAATTATTTGTTTAATCTGTCGAGCTCTTAAATTATTTGTTGCCGATTCAAGCAGTACTGTTTTTACGTACAGAATAGCTGATAATTGGATATACTTATTACTATAATGGTTTTAACAAAAATAAAAAAAAAAACATTTTTTGATATCAAGTTTAAAAACGCTGAAATCATTATTAAATAGTTACTTAACTAACAAAAGTGTTAATATAGACGATTAATAATCGAGAAAAGGAAAGTGTTTCATTCCTGTCGAGAGAAGTATCGTTCACCGAGAGGCGAAGCCTCGATGTGAACTAGTTCTCGAGACAGGGGAAAGGTACTTTTGCCGAGGTTTGCACACGATTTTATTCACAATTAGAGAACAAGCAACATTATCAGTTCAAATCAAAAAATTTTGGAACACATCCACACGGCTTCTCGTTTAATATGGAAAGTCGTAATAATGCGACTTTTAATTTTTACTTTAATAAGAAGCCATAAATGTTATGCTTACTATTTTTCTATTGGTTTTGTCGTTACTTATTATCATAATTCACTTATTAAATATGCTTATTAGAGAAACGTGTTGTTTGTTTCCACCTATTGCTTGCGTTCACTCATCATCTACGCACATGAGAAAAAATGATTGCATACTCTTGACCCTCTATTAAAATTAGCAAGTTGTCAATTTGATATTGATAGTTTAAATCGATAGTAGCTCCCGCACAATTTGGAAAGTGGTCCATTACTGACCGCTTCATCTCATTACGGTCTTCTTTTTTTATTACTGACCGCTTAAAGTAAACCTGTAGTCATTCACTTTTCAACCTTAAAAGGGTTATAGAAGCGGTATGTTACAAACTAATTGTGATAAAATAAATGACCGTTCATGAAATACTTAGCTTTTTTGGTTTTTTTAATGGTGTATTTTAAATTATACAATCTGAACGTTTCTTTCGATAACACTTACAGTTATCTTCGTCAATAGTAATATCTGTTAAAATTGTTAAAGATGTAAAATATTTTGTCAAAGTTGAAAAATTAAAACATAAACAACATAACAGTTTGAGAAACGTATAGTCAACTATAAAATTAAATTCTAGTAAAGAGTAACTAGGTCATTAAAAATTAAATATTGTTAAACTGTCTTAAAGGTGACAAATCAGAACACTCTCTAACGGCGAAAGCTAACAATGAAAAAAAACACACCTAACAAAATTTAATCAAGTTATGATGTAAGTGTAAATTTTTGAAGAACTTCAATTTCAAAATGATAGGAGCATTCACAAATATAATCCAGTTAAATCTAACAAAGAGATATCTTTATCAGTAAGTGCAAGTGTTATTAACAATGAAAAGCATAATGCACAATGTTTTTTGTAATTTTTTAATTTTAATTTTAATTTCAACTACCTATGTAAAATTATTGTGGCGTGGTAATTTAACATATAATTGGTAAAGCATTTGCTTCAAGGTCTATGAAAACACAGCAAAAAACCTAGACATACCAAAAGTCAAGATTAAAATCAAAATTAAGAAGTATCATTATGCCTTTTTTTAATTATGAGATGCCAAAATCTATTTGAACGGAGATTTTCTTCTTGTCTATTAAAATTATTAGGGTGTTTATATGTTTCAATAGCTCCACGTTGTAAACGAACATAATAATGCGTTTGTCTTGAAAATATTTCTATATTGTCAAATTGAATGTCACGATTTAAATTATTGAAGACATGGTCAGCCACAGCTGACTTCTCCGGTTGACCTAATCTACAAAGTCTCATATGTTCTTTACGTCTTGTATCAAAGCTACGTTTTGTGGTTCCGATGTATACTTTTCCACATGACCAAGTTAACTTATACACTCCGGAAGATGATAAAGGGTTTGACACATCTTTAGGTGTTCTTAAATGTTCTTTAATTTTTCTTGTAGGTTTAAAAATAGTCTTAATGTCATATTTAATTAGGATTTTTTCAATTCTATTTGTTACATTAGCTATAAAAGGAAGAAAAGCAGTACCAACATTAAGAACTGGTTTTTCTTTAAGGTTACGTCTAGAAGGTGTAATAACATTATTAATATCTGTAAGTGAATAGCCATTATCTTGTAAGGATTTTGTTAAATATTTATATTCATCCTTTCAAAAATTCAGGGTCACAAATTCCTTTTGCTCGATCTACCAAAGACTTAATTACACCAATTTTTTTGACGTGGATGGTGGTAGAATAATTTATGAAGGTATCAGTGTGTGACGGCTTTCTGTAAACCTTAAAAGATAGTGAATCATTATTTTTGGATATTAATATGTCAAGAAATGATAAACTTCCATTAGTTTCATTTTCCTTGGTAAATTGAATACTAGGATGTATACCATTTATAAAAACCAAAAACTCATGCAATGCCTCTTCTCCATGTCTCCAAATAACAAATGTCTCATCTACATGTCTATACCAAACTGAAGGTTTTTTAGGTGTACTTTGTAACGCTAATGTTTAAAATTTTTCCATGTAAAAATTAGCTATAACAGGACTAAGGGGATTACGCATTGCTACACCTTCAATCTGTTCATAAAATTTATTATTCCACTGAAAATAAACTGCAGTAAGACTGCTGAAAAAGAATGGGCATATCCTTTGGAAAAAGATGACCAATGTCTTCAATAGTTTCTTTTAGAGGTACTTTTGTAAAAAGTGAAACAACATCAAAACTAACCATTATATCACCCTCTTTAATTTTGAAACTATGCATTTTTTCAACAAAGTCGGCAGAATTTTTAATGTAATGGGGTATTTCTTCTATATGAGGTTGTAATAAAAATGTAAGATGTTTTGCAAGGCTATATGTAGGAGAACCAATTGCACTAACAATAGGGCTTAAAAGAATATTAGGTTCATGAATTTTTGGTAAACCATATAGTTTTGGTGAAATAGCTTCAGAGTTTTTATTTCTTCAGGAATAGATGATATTTTAATCAGTTCTTTAGTTTTTTTTTGGTGTAGCAATGGGTAGTCCCCTTAGTCCTGTTATAGCTAATTTTTGCATGAAAAAATTTGAAACATTACGTTACAAAATACACCTAAAAAACCTTCAGTTTGGTATAGATATGTAGATGACACATTTGTTATTTGGAGATATGGAGAAGAGGCATTGCATGATTTTTTGGTTTTTATAAATGGTATACATCCTAGTATTCAGTTTACTGGAAAAAGAAACTAATGGAAGTTTACCATTTCTTGACATATTAATATCTAAAAATAATAATTCACTATCTTTTAAGGTTTATAGAAAGCCGACACACACTGATAGGTACCTTCATAAATTATCCAATCACCATCCATGTCAAAAAATTGGTGTAATTAAATCTTTAGTAAAACGAATATGTGACCCTGTATTTTTGAAGGATGAATATAAATATTTAACAAAATCCTTACAAAATAATGGATATTCACTTACAGATATTAATAATGTTATTACACCTCCTACGCGTAACCTTAAAGAAAAACCAGTTCTTAATGTTGGTACTGCTTTTCTTTCTTTTATAGCTAATGTTACACATAGAATCCTAATTAAATATGGCATTAGGACTATTTTTAAACCTACAAGAAAAATTAAAGAACATTTAAGATCATCTAAAGATATTTCAAACCCATTATCATCTTCCGGACTGTATAAGTTATCTTGTTCATGTGGGAAAGTTTACATTGGAACCACAAAACGTAGCTTTGATACAAGACGTAAAGAACATATGAGATTTTGTAGATTAGGTCAACCAGAGAAGTTTGCTGTGGCTGACCATGCCTTGAATAATTTAAATCATGATATTCAATTTGACAATATGGAAATATTGTCAAGACAAATTCATTATTATGTTCGTTTACAACGTGAAGCTATTGAAATATATAAACACCCTAATAATTTTAATAGACAAGAAGAAAATCTCCGTTTAATAGGTTTTGGCATCTAATACTTAAAAAAAGGCGTAATGATACGTCTTAATTTTGATTTTAATTTTGACTTTTGGTATGTCTAGGTTTTTTGCTGTTTTTCCTATACCTCGAGGCAAATGATTTACCAATTATATGTTAAATTACCACAGCACTATAATTTAACATAAGTTCGTTGAAATTAAGATTAAAATAAAAAAAATACAAAAAACAT
Source organism: Vesta saturnalis (assembly GCA_036346205.1). Classification (NCBI taxonomy): domain Eukaryota; kingdom Metazoa; phylum Arthropoda; class Insecta; order Coleoptera; family Lampyridae; genus Vesta; species Vesta saturnalis. The sequence goes on along the minus strand of JARFJB010000595.1, from coordinate 1,044,794 downwards.
CCTGCATTATGCTTTTGATTGTTAATAACGCTTGCAGTTATTGATAAATATATCTCTTTGTTAGATTTAACTGGATTATTTTATTTGATGTCACGTTTATATTTGTGAATGCTTCTATCATTTTGAAATTAAAATTGATTAAATTTTGTTAAATGTGTTTTGGCTGACATTTTTCATTGTTAGCTTTCGCCGTTAGAGAGTGTTATGATTTGTCATCTTTAAGACAGTTTAACAATATTTAATTTTTAATGACCTAGTTATTCTTTACTAAAATTTAATTCTATAGTTGGCCTTATATGTTTCTCCAACTGTTATGTTGATAGCAAGCTGATGTTTATGGTTTAATTGTTCAACTTTAACAAAATATTTTACAACATCTTTAACAATTTTAACAGATATTACTACTGACGAAGATAACTGTAAGTGTTATCGAAACGTTTAGATTGTATAATTTAAAATACTCTATTAAAAAACCCAAAAAAGATAAGTATTTTATTATGTATGATAATGGTGAATGTTTACATTTTCCTATTTCAGACCCCTTATGAAATTTATTAAAACTTGTCATTTCTTGTTCTGCTATAAGTAATATTGTTTAATGTTTGTTTATTTAGTTTTATTTGACATCTGTAATGTGGGTTCCTATAATAGTCCGGGAGGCAGCGACAGAAATTTTGTACCTATTGCTACAAGGCTATTACTTGTTTTATTTAATGTTTGCACAGTGAAAACCAAGAAAGTGGAAGTCTACCGAGCTTTTAGCGTTGCGTTTATTAATAATAATTTAAGAAAATGTAAATAAGCATTGTGGTAACGTCTTATACTTGCAAAACTGAAACTTTGTAGGCAGACCAAGGCTACCTAAAAATAAAGGAAAATGATGGTCTACCGCATAGGAAGAGTTGCCATCAAGGGTCCAGCACCAACGTAATGTGCTTCAAAAATGAACTCGATCGATTTATTCCTACAAGGCTTAACGCTTTTTTTTCAAATAGTTCAGCTTATAAACAAAAAACCGTACAAATTTAACTGACCACGTGGCTAAAAATGATGCGCGGTGGTCATGGTTAAAAATATTTGGTGCGCGTACTCGCTAAACGGCGGTTACATCATCGCTAAAAATAGCCTGTGCGCGTCCTCGTTCACGTCTTAACTAAAAATGATTGTAAGAGCATCATTGCGTTTGCTATGTCACTAAAAGGAGTAACTAGGTATGTATTGTTCCTTCAGAAAGAACAGTATCATAATGAAAAAAACAATGTACACGTTTGCATCCATTTTTAAGGTATCTTCAAGAAGGCAGCAAATAGAAGATGTAATACGAAAAATAAAAATTTGACTTCGAGTTATATGAAGGGCAACAGAAATTGAAACATGCATGATTATTCTAAGGATTTTTAATGTATTATACCTATATGTGTTTACAGTATGTATGATGTAAATGAAAATGTAAAATTAAGTAAAGATGCTTAGCGAAGATGTTTATTGTCTAATTTGACCATCTTTGTGCACCTGCAGATTAACGTTTCCATAAAAAGCATACGGCTTGTGTTGAAATTTGGGAATTTTTGGGTTCCCAATCGATTTTAAAAATTTGAATGCTCCAGCAAATTGTTTTTTTGCGAGTGTACCTAAGTAGAACAAAAAGTGGTGCGTTATAATTTGAATGGGTCAGTTTAGGGACCAGTTTTCATATTTTTCGTAAAGTAACAAATGCAATAAAGTGTAAAACACAATCACGTTTTAAAAAATTTTAGTTTCGATTGGGAACGGGGGACAAATTCAAAGGCATAAGATAGCTTTGTGAGAAAGGTTACTATCATGTTGAAGAGGTCTTTGCGAAAAGTAAATCTTGTTCTGGGATGCCACTTTATTAACCTCCAAAATATGAATGTAGAATTAAAGCATTTTGCTACCAGATGTTCCGTTATTGACTTTGGCACTAATCTCAAAGTGTGGTATCAAAGGGAGGTAGTCGACAAATTACGAGTTAAACTGGAAGAGTTTCAAAAGGAACGATCGGGGTTTGCTCTAAGTGAATTTTACATTTAAAAGTAAACGTAAATAATTACGTTTTCATCAGGAGCGATATTTCAACTTTTATTAAAGTTCCGCGTTTTACTACACTCAAGAGGGTCGTCGTTAATATTATAGATAACCATACATTTTGTTTTCTTTGGTGAATGGTCTCTAACCCCGATAAAATAAGAAGCTATCCCCATTTCGATGAAGTATTGAATCGGGGTACGATTAAATTTCCCAGGGTAACGAGGTAGCATATCTCGGGAAACACTGGCCCAAAAGCTTTGGGAAAGAACCTTTTAATGAAATATAACATATATATATATATATATATATATATATATATATATATATATATATATATATATATATATATATATATATATACTTAATGAAAAATGTAATCATCGAGGCTTCTTTGCTAATAATTCAATTACATTACTAGAGGAAACGCTAATTTCTCTATGTATACCGATTGAATTTCTCAAATATGTTTTAAGTCTTCTAAAATAATTATAATTTCATCCTGCAAACTTTATTAACTGGTAGGATATACATACTTCATTTAATATGGTCAAGCTATTGCACAAGGTATTTTAAGCATTTTTCACGCCTGCAACGCAGTCACGTAGTTTAAAATTGAGCGAGTAAGGGAGCAGTCAAGCAATAGACATAAGTAATGATAAATTGGCAAAGCAGAACACCACAAAGAGAAAGACAAAGAAATGGCCTTGTAATGGAGGCATTAGAAATTCGAATTTCACGCTGTTATATGACATCAATGGTTATTGGTAATTTGTATAAATATACGCGGTAATTTGCAGATATGACTGTTTGGTAAAAGGGAGCAAGTAGAGACGCTGTCATAATGAGGTGTATTTGTTAGTCAGTCGCGCTAAGTAAGCAATCAAAAAGCCTCTAGTAAGCGTCTCAGGAACGTTTTAGAGCTAGTTTTCTTCGTAACTAATGTGGGTATATATTAGCCAAGACGTGGAGCCAAGGAAGAGGAGTAGATTGTATAGTGTCTGTTATTATTCTAAGTGTACAATTTAACTGAGTATGTACTCTGCCAGCATATACACTATTCATCCAAACTGCGGAACAATACTCAGCAGTAGAATATACTAGTGCAAGTGCACAAGCTCCCCAGTTGGAACATGCTAACATTCGAAAAACTAAACCGTCTATCTATAAGTCTACACTGCATAGTAAGAAAGTATGTACTGACATTCATGATGAGTGGTAATCACAACGATGCTTTTCCTGCAATACATTTATTAGTGCTCCCTCTAACGAAAACGGTATAAAGGGGACCAAGAACAACAACGAATATTATCACTTTACAGGGACCAAGAACATGTCGGCGTTGTTGTCCTCCCCACTTTCTAATTGACGTCACAGAAAATTATTTTGTAACATATGTTCATACCATTTTTCCTCCAATAATCGCTTACTGAAACACTCAACAAACTTTCGTCAAGTAAATAAATGCTCAGTAAGATTGTCCGGCGAATCGTTACCGATCGGGGTCTTATGATTACCTTTTGTCGAAATTCAAAAATAATGCTAAATTATTATATTCCGACACCGATAGTCTGATTTACGCTTTCACAGTTGACGACGTATACGAATCCATTACATCGATTTGATACCTCGAATTATGAAAGCGATAACGTTTATGGAATTCCTCCCCTAAACAAAAAAGCACCCAGTTTCATGAAGGATGAAAATCACGGTAAAATTATGTTAGAATTCGTAGGGCTTCGTGTCAAAATATAAAAATCAATTAAGAATTCTAAATGTTCCACTGCGGTTAGGCTTCGAGAAATAACTCTAGATGATTACACAGAATCTCTATTCAATGATGCAGTTGTAAAAAGACACCATCACCTGATCAAATCAAAAAAATTCAGTGTATACTATCAAACATTATAAAGGTGTTCTCAGTCCCTTCGACAACAAACGAGTTATAACGGCAAATTCTACAGCAACTCGCCCTTGGGGTTACAATTCAATCGTGTAAGACTGAGTATTTCACGACAACGTTTACTTTTATATTTACATTTCAAATCATGATGAGCGTGTTGAAGTATTCGTTCCGAAAAACACGTTCGCATGGAGGGGGTAGTCGGTCAGGCTACGCGCGTGACATATTGAAAATATTTAATTTGTGCTATAATGGATATTTCATCAACTGAATTTATGTATTTAAGAATGCCATCTTGCTAAACATTGTTCTACTGGACTAGTGCTTTAACTGGTGCATCAAAACGGGAAACGTGTGTCCGAATAAAATTGCATTGCTGTTCAACAAAAAGAGTGATCTTGACAATTTAATTAAGAAAGTTGTAAATAAGTATATATAAATAAGTATTGATTTAAGTAAGCCCTTATTTAATGTTCACAGTATGTAATTATAAGAATTTGTTGGTGGTGATGGTCGACGCCATTTGTACGGCCAGCGAATACGCCAACTCTAAGGCTCTGGAAATTCTTTGGAACGTATGCAAGGAGCGGGATATCGAGTACACTTTTGGCCCGTCCAATGACCGTCATAAACGAGCCCAAGAATGGTTCCTGGAAAATATTCGTAAAGACGTTGAAAATCCAAATGCACTCCTTCGATAGACCAACGGGCCGGACAGTGCATTTTGGTCATCCACTGAACTGTGCGAATGTGAAAAGACGTTATCCTTAGTCTCAAAAATGCCGGCAAAGAAAGGCATTGTTAAAAAAAAAGCCTTTCTACGCATTGGTTACGCGTACTTTAACAATCTTGAAAAGATATTCGAACAGTTTGGTACATAATAAACTTTATCAAGTATGCTCTTAAATTTACTAATGCGAATTATGTCGCCCACCATGAATCGATCGTTTTTATTAAAGATTTTGAGATTCGAATATACATTAAGCGTTGTGTTAGCATTTATTTCGCTAGGTTTCATTCCGATCGTTCGATGTGTATGATTATTGTATTTTCCGCAGATCCAACTTTTTATAAACAGGGTATTCTTGATGGTACTAATCACTCTCTAGGCTATGATAGCCTTTTTCGTGCTGTAGGTAGAATAGTGATTATGTTACGCTTTGTCATCAGTTTATCGAAATGGTTATTGTAGAAGTCTTTTCCAGCAGACTCTTAACCGTAAGTTCTTTAAAAATAGTTTTGTCACGTCTGCGCCCGTCTTCGTCTTTAAGCCTCTCGTCCATAGGTATTCAGAGAAACAGTCGATAACTACCAGTGTATATTTATAGCCTCTATTCTGTTTGGCGTAAGGCACAAATTCAGTTAAATCGTCTTGCTATAGATCGTCGAATCCTTTAATAATAGTGCGTCTACGAAGGAAACTTTTGTGAGACATTTTATGCAACTCGTTTACCACTTGTTCAATCCTTTATCAATATTGCTTAAAGTTTCTTTAGTTGCAATCATATCTGCCTCTACTACCTCAACGTAATTACGAACACCATTTATAAGCGACTTCACTAACTGGGGACAAAACTCGAAGCAGCCTTTATTTATGGCATAGGTGTCTTCTTGAGGATCGGCCACCTGTCTTAAGCGGTTCCGACTTGAATGAAACCTCGTCAGTTGATAGTGCTGTAAAGGTTAGTGCATTGACGTTCGCTGGGATCGGCTACATTGCTTAAACGCTTACTTTCCACATTGAACTTATCATCGGTATTGGAGAATTGCGTTTCTATCAGTTTATGGAATTGAGCGCGAATATAAAAACGTCCAAGCTTGTCCATCGTCGGGCAATCTATAGTTGACTAAAAATCTTTTTGAAGGCTTTCTCAATATATCCATATTCGTATAGCTCTTTTACGATTGATATGATATGGTTCACAAGTCCAGTATTACCGGCCATTTTTTTCGCCCATAGGACTTCCAAATCTTGTATCAATTCATGCACGTTGTTCCAGTATTTGTATCCAACTGGTCGCCCGATTTCTTTAAATGCTGTAACCTAGCCCCCCCCTTTTCACCTTCACTTCCGTCTTCTCCAGTAAGGGTTTAATTATCCCTGCATATTTTTTGGCACGCGACGAGCTGCATTGGTTGCTATTAAGATCTGTTTATAGTTCGCTTCGTCTTCGCTAGTCATTAGACGTTCGTCGGGTTCATTCGTGATGATTAGGACATAGAGACCGCTAATACCACTGTACCGAACTCGCTTCATAACCAAATCCTTTCCATCTATCTTTGCTGGTGCCTTGACAATTGTCCACTTATCAGTTTAAATGTAAAGAACTCCATTAGTGGTATCAATGGTATTTCGGTGCACCGCTGAGCCTGCGCTCTGCGTATATTCGTGGTAATGGATCATATTGTTCCAGAAATTCTCTCGATCTAGAGGTATCGAGTAAAACAGGATCGATCGTAGGCGCTACATGTTCTTCTTCCATTTGGGGTGCAACATCTCTAATCACACTACTCTAGAGGAACGATGGCGACTAGCATAATTACTACCATTTAAAGAGGATGATCTTCGTTTAATTCCTCGCAAATGATACGGTATTAACGGTGTGGTACTATATTGCTGAATCGGTGACCTTTTCTTTTTGATAGGGGACGAATGACGTTTTGGTGAAGGTTTCGCAAATACCTCCTCCTTCTTCTTTTTCGGATCGGTCTTTGGTTCGATTTTTACCAGCGGTTTGATTTTCTTTTCCATTTTGCAAGCGGTTCAATTAGTGGTTTGTAAGTTTTAGTGAAATCTTTCTCTTTAGTAAATCGATCCTCCTTAAGATGACCATATTTTTGCTGCATAGCTTTACGAACTTGAATTATACGTTCCATCAACGATAATCTCTTTTTATCCATCGGCCGTTTTGTACTTTAGCGTCTCCTTATTTATAACCACGAATTCGTATTATTTCGCCAACTCTGAGCATATGTCACGAAACAATTGCATGCTTATTATTGGAGCGACATGGTCTTCATAGATGTGACGCAAATTCAAATTATTCTGTTCGAAGTGCACTATCAAATTGGCGTTATCTCTAATCAGCTGTTTGGAGATTTTAGTATGGGTTTGACCCAATTAGAAGCAGTCAATGTTATTATGACGTCCTATTCCAAAGTACGCTCTAATATGGTCTTGTTTTTCGCAAGCGATGTCGTCAAAGATAAAAACTGAATTGGGTTTTGCCATACTCAGTTCCATAATATCAGCATTATCGCTGAAGTAATATTAATATATATTTCATGGGATCTAGAATTTTCCCCAAGAGTCGCAATTTTTCCTGATTCAACGATTTCGAATAGACATACACGTGTTTGAGAAGAAGACCGTTCGGTTCAGTTAGGAGACTGAGCATGGCGTTTGTGTTACCACAATTGGAAAGACCACAAATTATAGCGCGTATGCTGTTTGGAAATAACTTTTCATGCAGTTGTATCGCACTATTTGCAGCTCGGGTCAAATAATCGATATTTACAATAGTTGAGTACCACTACTCTCATGTTATTGTTGATGAGCGTCAATTAAAATTGCACAACTTGTCAATATGATTCTTTATTTATACATCTAATATTACAATTGTATTGCACTGTGGCATCGTGTAGTATGAGGTAATAGGCAACGATACCAGCATAAAACGCCCCCAAAGCTTCCATTTCGAACTTTACGTCCACTGTCGAGTGTTTTAGCGATTCATTTTGTTTTGTGTAATCCATTACGAATATTGGACATGTCTTGAAATGTGCATAGTCAAATAACGCATCCTCATGTTCGTGATGGTTGGTGGCGTAATAGTCTCTTTAAAAATTCAAATAGTTTTGATAGGCCGTTACTTACTTTGACATTGAAATCCAGATGCATCGCCTTAAACGGGCAACTTTTGTTACAGGATAAATACTCACTAGAGCATCCAGCCCGTAAAGGCAATTTGTGCCATGGCATAGCTCTGTGGCGTGGGCGGGGTTCTTACTTAAAGATCGTAAAAGGCATTCGTAGCAACTCAAAAAATTTTAAAATTGGGAGATAAAGTCAAAAAGGCGCCACCTGTTAAAATCATTTATAGCGGGAAATCGTCATGAACAGATGCTATATTGGTCTAACAGGAAACCAAAACGTTCACTCAAAAATCTACTACTTCTACAAAAATTCTACTCCACAAATATTAACGCCAGGTTCCCCTAAACCTCAACAAAACTTTAAGCTTTAAATATAAAAGCCGCAAAATGCGAAATAAAACCCAAAACTCACTAAATATTTCGATAAATCTACGTCAAAAATTATTAGCTTAACTAACCCAAAAATAACTGATCGAACGGTAATCTAATTCTACAAATTAACACGTAAAATACGTCCCCACAAAACTAAACCACGCGATCAAAAATCTATGAAAACCTAAAATTTATCAAACGTCCATAACGGGAAGTAATACATACATTCGTCGAAAAATACAGTTCATCTTCAAACAATTAACAAACTGCTTACCTTTTCGCAAATCAGGCATCACCAAATATGCCTATAATCAGTAGGTCGATACCTATAAAAATGCTTAAAAAGAGGGCGATTTATCGCACTACCCTCGTATGGATAAAAATACAAACAGCTGTTCGGGTCAGTACTTCATAAATTTACGTTACGTTATGATTTAAAACCTGCACTTCAATATAATTATTCTTCAGGAAAATCACTAATTATTTTATAACCATTCGAAATTATCTCAATCCACCCGGTATAAAATATGCTCAAATTAAAGAAACCAAAATATGGCATTAAACCTTTAAAGTTACGTTAAAATTTCAATAATCAATGATATTTTTCAAATGTAATTACCTTACTTCCAATAAACATAACAACTTGACGTTAATTTTATGATATAAGTAAAAACAAAAAACACTTTACGCGACATATGATGCTGTACAAGAAATAATGGGTTTTTACACTTAAAAAAACGCAAAAAGTACACTATCCTAAAAATACACATATTGAATATTAATTAAAACAACACCATCATCGAAATAACCACATGTAATTTTGATACAATTCGTCAAGATCATAATTAAAAAAAAACAATCAGATAAATTTAAAATCATAAAACGAATGAGTACGCATGCATTAATTGCCAAAAGGCAGTGAATTCAAACATTCACATATAACACAAAAAAAACACCAGAATTCATTAAAATTTGTCATACACAGAAAAACAACATGCACAAAAGAATTTACCTTAAATTTGTTATACAAACATCTTTGGTACCTAGAGATGGACTCGACGGCGACGGAAATGTGATCGGGATTGATACTACACTAGCTTCTTCCTGCATAACTTAAATCGTGAATCTTCCTCTCCATACATTTGATCGATATTACAATTGGTTACAATTGCTCTAGTACTCAAAACTTCCATAAAACTTCGATTACGCTACTATGTACAAGTACTAACCATCACTTATTAATTTTAAAATAACGAAAAACGAAATGCTTTATTTACAGCAGTTTGTAGTTTGTTTGACGTCGGCAATATACACAAAAGCTATCATTTTAAGAGGAACTTCTTACTTTAATTCGAAAATAAAACAAATTGCGAAACAGCAGGTCCATAGAACAAGGCTAAGCACTTCATAAAAACACGAAAACCACTTCTACGTCCACATATGTCACTATGACAAACGATATATAACCAAAAAGGGTAACTTAGGATGTGGTGAGCCAATACATTATCCCTTTTATTGGAAACGGAGATCATTTTCTCCACTATAACTCGATACAACCCTAAATTTGAGTAACTCGTTCCAACCTCTACTTAACTAC
>JARFJB010000595.1:1000000-1030000 GCA_036346205.1 Vesta saturnalis | reverse complement strand
CCGACCCCTTCTCCGAACTCCTACTCTCGTACCTGACCAATCGGTCAGTTCGTGTAAAAGTAGGGAAACCTTCTCCGATGGTTTTCAACCTACAGCAGGCGTACCGCAAGGTTCTGCTTTAGCCCCTATCCATTACACTATCCTTGCATCAGATATTCCCGAAGTTACACAACCCGGAGTTATCGTTGCGCAGTTTGCGGATGACACTGCCTTCTTGACGGTTAATCGGAACAGCGAAACGGCCTCCCGCCTCATATCCAAAAGCCTACGGAACTTTTCCAACTGGGAGAACCGGTGGAGAGTCCCTGTCAATCCCTCCAAAAGCCAAGCAATTCTCTTCCGACATCCTAACTACACGGATTTCCCAAAGCTTGCCTCCAGAAATGTTTCCCTCACCATAAACCAAGAAGGATTCACTCCAAGATGAGAACACTCAATAGGATTAGAGACCGCGTAAACCTACTGGGCGCCCTTCGGGGTAGAATCAGGGTTGCCACCCTAAAGCACTTCAACACACCTACAAAACGTACAATCGCCATGTTATGGATTTCCGAGTAAACCCCAATCACCTTTCTTCTATTGCCTCCAGTGAACGCCGAATTTTTAGACGCATACATAGGTTACCCCTTAGGTACCCTTGTGACCTCACAACACAATACGCGAACATACCACCAATCACACACAGAATCAAAACACTTCAGAAAAACTTCGAGCATAAAAGAATTTTCGGCGATACTATCCCAACCAAAGAAATCCTTACCACTCCCTACAACTACCGTTTTCCCCAATTCCCACGAAGGAAACCTAAATTAAAATTCAAGCATCCAGCCGCGATCCTTACACAACTCCTTGACGACCTCCCCGAGGAGATAGAAGAATCCCTAGATAATATCCCATATGCCCTCCGCATCTCCCCGTCTATTCGATAACGACCTAGCATGAAACCGGACAACGAATCGGATTAACCGCACTAAGATCGCTACACCCCACTAAACAATACACACACTTAAACCAATGAACACATTATTAAACATTCAAATAAATCAAAATCTTTTTCTTTCCTTTTTTACACCAAAAATAACCACATCTCATGATAGTAAACTATACAATAACACAAAACATCGCAACACCAACAACCATGGATTGACCAGGGCTGAAGAGGAGAAGAACGCCTGAACAGTCTGCGATTAAGATATATATATATATATATATATATATATATATATATATATATATATATATATATATATATATATATATATATAAAAAGTGATTACTAACCATAAGCACGAGCATACTAACAAAAAAAAGATTCATTTCGTATCGATTCTGAATTAAAGGTACGCTGAGATTGACAAATACAATTTAGTGAAAAACGCATCATTTTGAGTAGCATTTCATTGAAAATGTAAGTAAAATACAATTTTCTGCAATATTCTCTCTAATTAAGCATTTCTTTGGACAGGCAAAATGTTTAAAGGAATTAATTGCACGCGATAGGACTTGATAGAAGTGGCAAATGATACGGTGAAAAGCATTTTGCCGGTCATCAAGAAATGTGAATATTAAAGTTTCATCTCGCTGAAAACGTAAATAAAACACAATATGCTTCAATATTTTGCTTAATTACTGTTTCTTCCAAATACACAATATATTTGGTTGTTCAATTGAAACTCATCTTTGGTCAAATTAGCCTTGGAAAAAAATTTAATCACTAAGTTGACGTTTTGCAACGTCAGTAATGTTTGTAACTGTCACACAAATCACCCTGTTTTATTCATATTTCATAGTCATTTTAAATATTGCGACTTTTAAATGGCATTTGTTATAAGAAATCCGTCCAAGTTTGGTCAACGTGCGGTCATTCAACATTTGTGCGCTGAGGTTTTTCAGCCAACGGAAATCCATTTACGATTACAGACAGTTTACGAAGAAGCATCATTTGCCTATCCAACTGTATAGGAATGGTACCGAAAATATTGAAATGGTAAAGAGGGAACAAAAGATTCGCCGCAACGCGGCCAGGTGAGTTGTGTATTGCTGACACCAATATAGCGCGTGTGGACGGTTTGATTAGAGAAAATTTGTGAAATACTGCAGATGATTAATTAAAATATCGTGAAATTCACTTGAATGTATAAAGCTTACACGTTTCTACAGCTTGACGTAATGTTTGCCGTTATGTACGACGCAGTGTTCAGGCGTACTTACCCTCCATTTGCAGCTTAGTCTCTCTACACCACCGTATACCCTTATATTTCTCATCCAAGGTTAATAATAAAGGGTCGAATTTCAATCAGGGCGGTATCACAAAAGATTGACGTGAGTGTAGGATCCTTCCGTAGTGCCGTACCGAAACTGAGTTACAGAAAAGTTTGTGCGCAGTGGGTTCCTCGTCTTTTGTCTAAGGATCAAAAATGTTTGCGGATGGGATTGTCTCAGCAACACCTTACAGAGTATAACGAAAATGGTAATAACTTCCTTTTATCAATAGTGGTGACGAAACTTGGGGCCATTATTTCGAACCATCCAGTAAGTTGTCATCGATGCAATGGAAACATTCAAGGTCACCACCACCAAGAACGTTTAAAGCACAACCTTCCGCAGGCAAGGTGATGCTAACATTTTTTTGTCAACAAAGAACCATTGCTGATAGAATTTAAAGAACACAGAGCGAATATTAATGCAAATCTAAACAACGAAACTCTGAATAATCCTCATCAAGCATTAAGACGCAAACGTGCAGGAAAGCTTTCCAATGGTGTCATTTTGGTTCACGACAGCGCGCGGCTTTAAGTCTCAAACGTAGTGAAAGAACATTTGCAAAGAAAAAATGGAGGGTTTTAGAACATCCACCTTACAGCTCAGATCTATCGCCTTGCGATTTCCATATCTTTGGCCCACTGAAAAAGGTGTTGAGAGGTAGACGCTTTAAATCGAACGCTGAAATACAAAACGCCGTCACGGAATTCTTCAACCAGGAGCTACGAGAATTTTACGCACAAGGTATAAATTGGTTGGTGAAGCAGTGGGATATGTGCATTAATTGTAGAGGTCATCATTTGTAAATTTATTTCCGAATATATTTTTTATAGACTAAAGATGGGTTTCAATTGAACAACCCTAGTATATGAAGGAAATAATTGTGCGCCACCTGATTTGAAAGAAATGCTAAATGGTATGGTGCAACATCAAGAAATGCAACGTGTACGAGTTTCAACTAACATTTTCTTGTAACCGTTTAGATAAAATAGAATTGTAAATTTTGACAAACACCAACTGTAATACATAAACGGAAAAGTTTATGTATTTCGTTATAATCAATTTTGTGTTTATGTGGCAAATTTCAAAAAATATATAATATGAGCCTTTGCAGTGAAGTATCCTTATTAAAATTCATATGTGGTCTATTAGCCTCGTCTCTACCGTGGTTCGGCAATTAAATTTCACATTTGTCTTAAAAAGTTCAACTTTATTGCCCACGATCATAAATAACTATTGCATCGCAAGTCAAATATACCTTTTAGAGAACGTGAATAGTAAATTTGCTGTTTGTAATAGGTTAAAAATTTTTTCTGCGTGTTAATAAAGAAATCTCAGGTTACTTTTTTAAAACGAGTTGAACAGATGTGTACAAAACAAACTTGTACAGACTGCCCTTTGGTGGGCAATAATCTGATACAAATACAGCTTGTTACAAAACACAAAACTATGTTTCATTTTATGTCATATCAACCTTGTCCTCTTTGTTACATTGAAAATAAATTCTGTTTAAATATATCTTAAAGTATATTCGAGAGTATCCGATTTATTTAATGATTGCATGTTGAATGTCTTACTGTTATTACGGTTACAACAATAATTAATGCGAATGTTTAAATAGTGGCAAATAATAATTGTTTAAAACTCAGTTAAAGTTTAAATTTGTTTGTAAACAACATTTAAAATGTAACAAACAATTTCACTGCACCAATAAGGCGCATAAAGTCTATGCGAATACAAAGTACACACCCCTAATACTCGCCAACCGAGCACCAATTTCCGTAAATTACACCCAGCTTTGTTTTCAGCTCTCTGCACAAATCTTCTCAGAAAGCAATTTCGAGGCTGGAACGGGAATAGTTACGTTTTTCGCAGGCGATAAAGATTCATTACCGTGTATTCGCTGGAATACCGACCAAAATTTCACTCAGCCATTTTTTTGTATTAAATAAATGTGGTTTCTTCCGATTCAAATACAATCCTTGATAAGGTTGTGGAATATATTGAATTGCTTATATTATACCTGTTCAATTTCATTTTATATAAGAATAATGAAAGTTACGGTAAAATACATGAGTTTAGAATTTTTTAGATACGAAACCTAAATGGAGCTTTACAGTTTATAAAAGTGAACAAGGAAAATTATCACTTCTAAAAGTTAATGAAAGTACGGCTGCGTGAAATGTATGTTATCAGTCAATTAAGATCAAAATGAGGTTTTGATTTATCTTGAGAATAAAGTCGTTCAAGAAAAGTTTCCACTTTTATTGTATCACGCCAAGATACGTTTATTATAAAAAGAAAAGATTTTCACGTGGTTCATGTTTGAACGGGCTAAACTTTAGGTTTTATTATCTTTTTATGTAATAACTTTACAGAATAGGATGACACAAGTTATAATCGTATTTCAACGTACCATTAAAATTCATATGGTTTAACAGTAAGTGATTGTATAAAATATTATTTTAATTAGATTTGTTGCTCATAAGCTTCATGTTCGGACCATTTTATTTGTTTGATAAATAAAGGCATAAGGTTACTTATCTATTCATAAATTAAATGAAACCGCATATTCTTCCATTACGGAAGTATTAACTAATAGTCAGGTTAATCATCATATATTACATTTTACTAAATTAAACAATATAACTTTCGCTAATACACTCTGTGCGAAACGTGTATAAAATAAAATGAAGGTAAAATGTTTTAGTATTAGATTTTAATTACTTTGAGTTAAATTATAGATATAAATTATAATTTTTGTTTGAGATTTGACATAATCTTCTATTCTTATTAAGAAATATTATAATATTATGATTAAATAATCCTTTTACTTTAAATTTTAGTCAATTATCGGAAACTGCAGAACTTTTCTTATTGCAATAATATAAAAATACTACACAGCAAACCTACTAATCTCTGTCAATAGGAAACGTCACAAAGCTCGTTCATGCCGATGCAGTTTAAATACAATATTTAATTTAGTTCTATTTGTCATTATAGATGACGAAAATCATGATTTTAAAAACTATTAATTTAAATCTATTTTATAGATGAATTCATATTACAAAAGAATTATAGTATTCGCTAATTAACCGAATAAGAAATGCATTTAATAGTATATTATATATTAAGCGTGGTAAGTAGCCTCTTACGCACGAGTGTCGTAATATAAACGAGTTGTTGTTTACTATAAAATTCGAATTAACAAGATTAGAACTAGTGACGGCACTGGTTTTGTGTTTAAATATGTAAAAAATTAATAGAAATACACGATTTCATATTACTTTACCCTTTATTTACGTTGTTGTATATTACAACAAGGCGAGAGCTCAGTTTCAAATTTTCACAGCGAATGATATAGAAATAAGATAAATATTAATTATATTGAACTTTAAAATGGTATTAACTTAATTCCAAGCAACCTTATGATTCAGATTATTAAATACACCTTGCAATACTTGTCATTTGTAGCTGGCTTCCTTTATTCTCAATGTATGTGAATTAATTACAACATTCAATTATTGACGAAATTACAAACAAGAAATGAGAAAATTAACTTTAAACATTTAATTGTTACTTATATAAGATTCTGCAGATCAGGAAAGTTTAGTTTCAGATTTAATTATATGCAACAGCAAATTATACAAAAATAAGATATTATTTTCACTAATTATTTAGTTCTAAACTTTACTCTTCACTTTACATAGTCAAATACACTTACTTTAAACATTTAATTGTTACTTATATAAGATTCTGCAGATCAGGAAAGTTTAGTTTCAGATTTAATTATATGCAACAGCAAATTATACAAAAATAAGATATTATTTTCACTAATTATTTAGTTCTAAACTTTACTCTTCACTTTACATAGTCAAATACACTTCCATAGAGTAAGATGTCCATAAAATTTAGTAATTCACAAAGTTCTTGAAACATCATAGTAGTACATCGTTGTAGATCAGAAAAATTCGAAAAAGTATGCCACAATAAGCGAATCATTATGTTAATTGTGAAAATTCTAAGAAAAGGCTTACCCTTCGCTTCGTAACACTTTCTGGAGTTCCATGTACTTCTAAGTTGGGCACGTACTACAGCGACTCCGGCCCGCCCCGGTCCTCGTTTAAAAGTACTACAGATACGTGTAATCAAATGAGCACCCGCGCACTACACCGGATCGCACCGACTCACCCTCCACTGCCCTCAAACGTCACCGAACCGGACCGGCTCCGGTCCCCTGTAGGGGATCAGACATTTCCGCCATTCTACAGCTGGCTTCTTTATTCAAGGGACATAATCAGTTGTGCGGATAATTAATTGACGGATTTTGGGATCTCAATACGATGCCACCCTTTTCATTGTAACACTGAAATAGAAAAAGCACTTACATGTAACTTTTGATTGGCCATTGGTCATTGGCCTGTTACCACCTGTGCCATTGTCGATGTTATTTGGGAATGCCCTGAAGTTAAATAATATCTGCAGTTTTCTAAGCGGTTGATTAAAATGGTTAGAAAAATGCTATTGATAGATAAGGAAACTATATATAGCAAATGTTTAATGTTTATGTAGTTAGATAATTCTACATTCACGTAGTTTTGCGAAAGTTCACATCTTTCAAGTTGTGTCCATTTAATTCCAATTACTGAGTAATTCTGCTTCAGTCACATAATTGGTTTCCACAGAGAACTTGATATATATATATATATATATATATATATATATATATATATATATATATATATATATATATATATTTATACAGGGTGATTGGTCGAAACCATTCATTAGAAGTATTAGGAGTTCCAGCCATGGCTGATTTCTGAAAGTTTGTATCTGGACTAAGTGATTCATATTCTATTTAAGGAAAATATTTTCATGATGACTACACTTCCGGTTATACCGGAAGTAGCCATCAACTTTGTTATTTTAAATTGAATCGTACCCTTTTTATGGCATATTCGAATTGTACTCGCCATTTCAGTAGAAATTTTATCAATATTCCCTATACTTAAATTTAATATTTTTTGAGATTTAAATTTTTTTTCGCAAATTATTGGTTGAACACTATGACATTTGACAATGACTACTGGCGCCATTTTTAGCAAGTAATATTGACGTTATGCATAGGGGTATCCTTAAGATTTACGCTGATGCTTCCGGTACTGCCGGTGTTCAAAATGTGACTTCCATCTTTTGAAAATAAAAACCATCAAAACTTAACTTTTTCAAATACAATGCCCAATATTTTCTTCCTTTAACGGATGCAGAATAAAATTCTGCATTGATTTGTATTAGCATTCCCTATACCTATCTTCAACAGTTTTTCAGTTATTCAGGTATATCTAAAATCTCGTCCGAAATTTAGAAAAATTAATTCGATTTCTCCACGGCCGAAGGCTACTACAGATGCAGAAACCAATTACATTAATGTAGTTTATCAAAGCAAACAGAACTGTTAAATTTCGTCAACAAATAAGATGAGAATAAAAGCAATATGCAAATAATAACAATATTATTGAAAGTAAGAAAAACAATTCAAAATTTTATAAATGTTCTATGTGGCCTCCATTTGGTTGAAGACAACCTAAAAGTCTTGACTGAACTTCTTTCGTGCAAGCTTTTTTGACGTGATGACGATTTAACTGGCGAAATGCCGTCGCTACTCTTAAGCCTAGGTCTTCTCTTGTGTGGACTGGAGTGGCGTATACTTGATTCTTGACTTCGCCCCACACGTAGAAGTCGAGTGGAGTTAGATCGGGAGATCGGGGAGGCCACCGCCATGGTCCGTTTCGACCGATCCACTGATCGGCAAACATAGTGGTGAGCTCTTGATCAACGTCACGCGTTTAATGTGCAGGAGCTCCGTCCATTTGATACCAGCAGTATTGTAAAATATTAAGAGGCAGATTTTCTAAAAATTCAGAGACATCCGTTCTCAGAATCTCCAAATATTTTATACTTGTCAAATTTTCATCATAAATTTGAAAAGAGACACGACCATTCATTACAAGACAAAACACGTTAAAACTAAATTTGATTCTCGCTTGAAATGTGGGTTTTCCGACGCCCAATAGTGCCAATTACGTCGATTAACAATTCCTTCTCTGGTAAATTTTGCTTCGTCCGTCCAAATTATTTTTTGTAAAAACAGCGAGTCTTCCTGAATTCTGATTAACATTTGCTCACAAAATTCCACTCGCTTGAAATTATCGCCTGGATGAAGTGCTTGAACCAAGGTAAACGAATAATCATGCATTTTATGCTTCTTTAAGATGTATTGTATGGAATAGTAAGACAGGCCCAAATCTTCTGCAGCAGATCGTATCGAGCCGTGGGGATAGTTATTAAAATATGCTAGGACATTAACTTCATTAGCTTCTTCGCCAGTAATAGGCTTTGAGCGTGTTCTGGCAGCTTTCTCTGTTCCATACCGTAAAAAGTTTGACTCTATTCGCTTAAATTTGTGCTTGTTCATTGGTGTTAAATGAGGATACCGGTCATTAAACAAACGGCAAGTTCTGCTAATAATCTTATCACATTCTCCATGAATATAAAATAAGTTCAAAATATCCCTGTTTGAATACTTCCCATTTTCCATTTTGATAAACCGAACACAGAAACACAACAAAAGGTATTGACAGTTACTAACAACAAACTTAGCTGTGGTTTCCATGGCTATCCATGGAAAAATCAGGTAAATCGTTTTGAATTTCAGAAGAAATGAACAAATACCTCAATATGAGAAAAACTATCGAAGATAGGTATAGGGAATGCTAATACAAATCAATGCAGAATTTTATTCTGCATCCGTTAAAGGAAGAAAATATTGGGCGTTGTATTTGAAAAAGTTAAGTTTTGATGGTTTTTATTTTCAAAAGATGGAAGTCACATTTTGAACACCCTCTAGATAATTCGGCAGTACCGGAAGCATCAGCGTAAAGCTTAAGGATACCCCTATGAATAACGTCAATATTACTTGCTTCGTACTAAAAATGGCGCCAGTAGGCATTGTCAAATGTCATAGTGTTCAACCAATAATTTTCGATAAAAAATTTAAATCTCAAAAACTATTAAATTTAAGTATAGGGAACATTGATAAAATTTCTGCTTAAATGGCGAGTACAATTCGAATATGCCATAAAAAGGGTACGATTCCATTTAAAATAACAAAGTTGATGGCTACTTCCGGTATAACCGGAAGTGTAGTCATCATGAAAATATTTTCCTTAAATAGAATATGAATCACTTAGTCCAGATACAAACTTTCAGAAATCAGCCATGTCTGGAACTCCTAATACTTCTAATGAATGGTTTCGGCCAATCACCCTGTATATATATATATATATATATATATATATATATATATATATATATATATATACACATATATACACATCGACATATATATGTTGATCTTTAGATTTCCGGGCTGCTCTCGTGTGGTATAGTTGTTGGTATTCTGATAAGAAATCCATTTAACGTTGAGACGTGTTGTTTACTTGGTTCAAGAGTGTACTCAGAAAATACCCTGAGCGGGTGCATCCCGATAAAAACATTACTTCAAACAAGTGTAGCTTACCCAAAACAACTAAAACTGAATCCTGTTACAAATGATGATGATCATGAGTTTTTGGTATTAAGTTCCGTTGTTGACAACCAAACTACTAGTACAGGAGTTCTTCGAAGAGAAACAGGAATTAGTCAGCCTAGTGTGTGGAGGACTTTAAAGAAACATAAATACCACCCTTTTCATATACAAATACATCAAACGTCATATGGCACAGACTTTCAAAAACGTATTGATTATTCCTTATGGGTCCTTGTTCAAGTTAGTGACAATGAACATTTTTTTGCAAATGTATTGTTTACCGACAAGTCAACATTCCATAATAATGCATTAGTGATTCGACACAATTTCCAGTATTACGACACCGAAAATAAACATTTATTTAATACTGTTGATCGTCAAAATCGATGGAGTGTTAATGCGTATGGTGGAATTGTTGGCAATCATGTTATCGGCCCGTATTATTTCGATGGCAATTTAATTGATCAAAAATTCCTTAGATTTCAAAAGAGAGATTTTTTAGAAAGTATTCTTTTAAATATTAGACAAAATATGTGGTTGCAATTAGATGGAGCACCTGCACATTTCCCTCGTGCTGAGGGAGAATATTTAAATAGGAAGTTTCCTGGTAAGTGCATTGTGAGAGGTGGACCAATTGCCTGGCCACCTAGATCTCCTGAACTAACATCCATAGATTTCTTCTTATGGGGCTATATCAAAAATTTAGTTTATAGCACACCTCCCACCACTGTAGATGATATGAAAAGAAGAATCAGAAATGCTTTTGAGACGGTCACCCCTGATATGTTGCAAAACGTAAGATGTTCGTTGGAAAAAAGAATAACACTGTGTATTCAAGAAGATGGACATCATATCGAACATTTAATGTAAATTTTTTTGAGCACACCACATAAATAAAATTTTAGTTTCCATTGTGTACATACTTTATATCCTTACTCTGTGAAACTGTTGCATTATGTAGATTAAACTAAAAATCGCAATAGATTTTATAAAGTTTCATTTTATTTTTTAAAATTGAAGATAATCGGTTTGGCTTGGACGAGCCAAGCATCGTCAGAGCTTTGAAAGGTGACACTTTGGTGTTATAGAGAGTAAAGATAAGTGTATAAAAAATCGATTGCGATTTTAGTTTAATCTACACAGTGTGGAAATAACTTTATAAACGTTTAAATTAAAGTTACCATGATTTGAATTTTATAATGTGTTACATTAGCCAAAAATCATTAAGAGTGGGCATTTTGGGAGGATATTTCAATCTACAAACCATACAAGAACAGACAAATTCCAAAAATTATTAAATAAGTTGAAAATTTGAAGGTTTAGGTATAGAAAACCCTTACAGAAGTTGAAAGGTAATTAAGTAAGCTAAACGATAAGCGTATAAAATATAGGGTGTTCCATTAAAAATAAGCCGAATGTAAGGGAACAGTATTTTACTTAAACTAAGAGTAAATTTGTTGGAGTCAATTTTATTAGGAGATATTTAAATTTTCCTAAAACCCTACATTTTCAGAAAAATTGATATACCTTGAAACACTCTGTATGTAGGTATAGGGAACCTTTATGAAAGTGCTACTTATTTTTTATGTAAAATTCGAAAATGCAATAATATATGGGGTGTGTCATTTAAAAACATAACTTTGATGTGCCACTTTTTTTGGAGCACCATGTATATTTAAAATATTTTTAAAATGTTGCTCATATTGACTTACATAATATCACTGTATTAGAAATTAACTATTATATGCCGCTTCGCCATAGATCTCCGTGGCATTGGTCGTGATTCAACCTGTATATATATATATATATATATATATATATATATATATATATATATATATATATATATATATATATATATATATATATATATATATATATATATATATATATATATATATATATATATATAGTCCTGAAAAGAATGAGCCATACGTTAACTGGAGATTATTTACGTTAAAATAAGCCGATTTGACTAAATTTACCTTAATCCAAAAGTTGATTCTAACAGAGATACAGGGTGTCAACGTCGAAAAAATAGATCACATTCCCTTTAATATCTTTCGACTAATTCCAGCTAACTTCATGAATTTTCTTATACAGGGGTTTTTTGGGATAAGAAACTCAAATTTATTATCAATTTCGCTGAATCTGCTAGAGGACACCAGCGGCGGCGATTTTGAACCCTTTACACCGTTACAACTTTTTTGTTTCACGCTGTATGTTATTTTGGACTAGAAAAATCTCTTTCCCCGTCTTTTCTAGTTAAGAAAGATATATCTTATTAAAGTCGCTAGGGGCCAACAGTTTCCGAGAAAAACGCATCTAAACGTGATGATGCATACAAATTATCTAAAAGTAAAGTTAGTTTATTGATGTATTTGACTGCTATCGACAAACACAAAGAAATAACACTTCCAGTAACTCTAAATGGACGTATATCACTACCTATAAATGCGTTTTTGTCGAAAACCGTTGACCCTAGTGACTTCAATAAGGTATACCTTTCTTAACTAGAAAAGACAGGAAAAGAGATTTTTCTAGTCCAAAATAACATACAGGGTGGAACAAAAAAGTCATAACGGTTTAAAGGGTTCAAAATCGATGCTTCCTCTAGAAGATACAGGGAAATTGATAATAAATTTAAATTCCTTATCCCAATAAACCTCCGTATAAGAAAATTCATGAAATTGGCTGGAAGTAGTCGAAAGATATTAACGGAAATATGATTTATTTTTTCGACTTTGACAACCGGTAACTCCGTTAGTATCAACTTTTCGACAAAGGTAAATTTAGTCAAATCGGTTTATTTTGACGTAAATAATCTCCAGTTAACGTACGGCCAATTCTTTTCAGGACACCCTGAATATATATAGTGTACTTGTTTCATATCCACAAAATGTGCCGTTTTCAGGAAAAACGCACCTAAACGGTTTAATGCACCAATTTAAAACTTTTCACGAAATAAGACTGTAGCAAGTTACCACTTGTCACACTAATATTAATGCACTTTCTAATAAAAATTAAATTTAAATTCTCAAAATGGACGCCATTAGTTTCAATGCACTTTTGACAACGTTTAGCTAAATTTTGTCTAACACGGAAGAATGACTTAGAACTATTTCTAACCTAATTTCCAGCTTCTCGAATTTTTCTTGACAATTCCATTCTATTGCCGTTTGATTGATTATAAACAATGCATTTCATATGACCCCTTAAGAAAAAATCTAACGGATTGAGATCTGGACTTTGCGGTGGCCAGGGTTTATCACTCTCACGTCCAATCTGTAGTTGTCGAAAGTGGTTATTTAAATAATTTTGCACATTTCAAAGCATAATGACCAGGGGATTATCTTCACTCTATGAATGAAAATTGCGGGTATTAATTATGCCTGGACGTGTAAAGGTTGCCTCATCAGTAAAGAGCATACGATTAAAAAATGTCGGGTCATTATTTTGTTTATTACGCAACCACTGACAAAAATTCAATCTTAGTGGGAAATTAGTCGGCAACAACTCCTGTACATTTAATCGTGATGCGGATGCAGAAGTTGGGCACGAACAACTCTATTTATGGACGCTCGGTGTAGAGCTGTAATTGCAGATAACTGCCGAATACTGATTTCAGGATTTTCTTCAACTCGATACAAAATATCTTGTTCCTCCCCAACGGGTAGAGAAGTTGGACGTCCGGCATGGTATCTCGTTTTATAGCTCCCATGTTCTTTTAATCGTTAGAATAAAGTTTGAAATAATTTTCTGTTGGGTTGGCGACGATTAGGGTACAATTCAATATACCCTCTTGCTTCACCTCCTCCATTAAATTGCTCTTGGCAATAAGTCGCAACCATATCGGCCATCTCAGAGTTGGAAAATACATTTTAATGGCGCATTTTACAATAAAATAAGAAAATGTATTCAGAGCGGGAACAAGAAAAATAAACGGAAACCTAAGAACAACAATAAACTCGATAATAACTCAGTAGAACAAGAGTAAAATGGTTTTATATAAAGTAACTGACAGATTACAACTTGCAAGTAATGTAACAAATTCATTACTATTAGTGTGACAATTGGGAATTTGATACAATCGTATTTCGTAAAAAGCTTTAAATTGGTGCATTAAAACGTTTAGGCTCGTTTTTCTTATCCCCAGTAAGGCGCCTATCCAACACGAAAGGACCGAACAACTGATCATTTGGAATGCCTCACCATACGTTAATACTAACCCGACGTTTGAAAATTGTGTTCTTGGGTAGCGTGGGTATTTTTCTCCGACCATCGATGATTATTGTGGTACTTGTTAATTCCATCTCGAGTAAATTGAGCTTCGTCCGTAAATAAAATCCATTGACAAAACTGTAATCTTAAAGGAAAATCGCCTACTTGGAGGTTTGGTACTTGATCCACATTCAAATCTTTCAAAGCTTGTTTAGTGTTCTCTAAACCATTATTCGTGAAATTTGAAATGAGAATGAGATACGTACTTGTACTTATCTCTGGATTATTGTCTACAACATCCAGAATATGTTCTTCAAGTCACAAACCGAGCCTCTGCTGTCCTTCAGAAACAATATTTGCACTTGGAAATATCCCAGTTTAGTCAGCAGGTCTATAAACAGTTTGAAACGCTTGCCTGTTAGGAACTCTTCGATGTAGAAAACAACATCGATCCTCCTCTACTGCACGAACAGTAATGCCATTGCAGAAACCATAAACAA
This sequence comes from Vesta saturnalis, assembly GCA_036346205.1. Lineage (NCBI taxonomy): Eukaryota > Metazoa > Arthropoda > Insecta > Coleoptera > Lampyridae > Vesta > Vesta saturnalis. The sequence continues at coordinate 1,015,426 of JARFJB010000595.1, read as the reverse complement.
ACATTATATCTGCATATTCTTTATGACTAAATTTATGAAGTATCATGTAACATAAAATCTGTCAGTTTTCAAGACACTTGATTACTATGTGTTTCAAATTTCCATTTGGGACAAGGTTACCAAAGTTAACTTGATTAACTTTTCATTTGTTTTCTTGTTTTAATTTTGAAATAAATATTTCTTCAGTTTTTAAATTACAATTAATCAAAGTATCTCTGAAACAAACAAAAATCGGACTAGAACATATGAGCTTGTTTTGGCTTCCTGTACATGTGCTTAAAATATTTCCATTTCCTTCTGAATCACCCGGTATGTACAATGTTGTTTTTCCAGGTTTCTTCTCGTGTATCCATATTCTACTTGTTCCTAAAAGAACTTTTGGCGTTCAGACGACGTTTTGATCAGGTCCCACTAGTCATTTTCAAGTCTGATGCTTCAATCTGCTTCGTGTAATGCATACTGTTTGTTGTACTGTTGATTTTTCCACTTTCACTTTCTCTTTTTCCTTTGGTTTTATCGCTTTCACATTTGTTGTTAGTATTTTAGTGATTAATTTTTCTTTAATAATGGTTTCCATGTTTTCGGTAAACGTTGTGTGTGATCCCTTGTGTTACGCGGCTGTTTTTAATTTCTACGGCTTCTCATATTATCTGTTGTGTTTTGTATACTATTTTGGCCAGCATTTTAGTCTTATTCCAATCGATGTTGTATGTTTGTTGTACATGCTGTGCTAAAGATTAGGTGGTTTGGTTCTTTATCACCGCGTTTATGTATCTCTCCTTACATTGATTCTTTTGTTGGTTTGGCCAATATACGTATGGTCGCAGTCGATACATGGTATCTCGTACACTCCTTGATTTTTTCAATTATGGTTTTTGGATTACGGATCATTGTTGATACCTTTCTTGTCGTTCCAAATATTGTTGTGCTGTTGTTTTTGTGGAGTACTTGACTAATCCTGTATGTCGTTCCTTTAATATATAACAGGCGTGCTTTGGCTAATGGATTCCCTTCCCCTTTTTCTGTGTTTTTCAAAACTTGTTTTTGACAAACCGTTCGTTAGAAACGCTCTCAATCTACCTTGTCCATGTCTTCTTTTCTGTTCTCCTTGTCTGCTAATCTTTCTGATCTCGTCATCAAAGTTTTTATTACTAATTGTAACTGTGAAGGACGGTGATGAGATTCAGCGTTGAAGAATCTGTAGCTATGAGTTTATTTCCTGTGGACGGCGTGTCCTAGTTGTCCGTTCTCTTTCTTGTAAACCAAGGAACGGCAGTTGTTTCTCGTTCTCCAATTCGTGATTCCAAATCACAAACGTGTCATTTACATATCTTAGCCATAGCGTTGGCTTGTATTTGGCTGTTTGAAGTGCTTTTATTTTCAGATCTTGTAAAAGCAGGTTAGCTATAACTGGAGAAAGTGTGGATCCCACTGACGCTCCTTCTATTTGTTTGTAATGTTGCTCTTGGTATATGAAATATGCATTTTTCAGACAATGTTCCGTTAAGTTAATGATCTCCTCATATGTTTTGTAGTTTTTCTTGATGATATTTAGAGATCCGTGTATAGGCATGTCAGTAAATAATGACACAACGTCCAACGTACTAGTATGCTGTCCGTTGTTACGTTTTGTTTTTCTAGAAATTCAATGAAATGGCTGGCTGATTCGGCTTCCTCGGTGTATGGTTCCAGCTGTTTTGCTAGATATTTGGCAAATTCTTGAAATGGTGATCCAATCGAACTTACAATTGGTCTTAGTGGTACTCCTTCCTTAAGAATTTTCAGTAACCCGTAGAGTTTCCGATATATCGACGATTTTTCTCTTGGAATGGTGGACGATTGAATTTCTTGCTTTGATTTGTTAGTAGACCTAATCCATTTATTTTTCTGTTCTAATCTTCCATATCCATATAACTACAGTTGCATTGCCCTTGTCTGCAGGTAGCACACATACACACATACACACACACACACACACACACACACACACACACACACACACACACACACACACGTGTATATATATATATATATATATATATATATATATATATATATATATACATGGATAATATTAAAATTAAATGTAAACGTCCATGCCGTAGTTACGAAAAATCATTTTGACTAGAAGTTTGATTGATGTGACCGCTTTTAGTTGTGTATGCTTTTACACCTTCAGTATAAATTTTTTTACAGCTTTGTTTCGATATTATTAAGTGGTTAAATTTTGCTAAATTTGTTTTTTGATTATGACATTTTTCATCATTAGCTTTCGTCTGTAGAGAGTGTTCTGGAACGTAATTTTCAAAATGGTTTAAAAATATTTAATCTATTAAAGATTTAGTTATTAATCATTTCTATGAACAATATAATATTCAATAGTAGGCTTTTTTAAAGTTTGTAAAATTTGTTTTAAATACACAACTTTTTCCTAGAAAAAAGATAGGTATTTTGATTATGAACAATAGTCGTGAAAGTTTCCATTTTCATGGGACATTTTTTCTGCGCGAAAGCTTTATCAAAATTACGCAACGATGCCCTGGATATTCATCTCGGAGCTTTACAAATTCCGGTTAGACACCCTCAATAATTTGTTTCCCTTTCTGTTTAGCTCTTTTAATGCGGTTTCAGGTTACATAATCTTCCGCTGCTTATGAATGTGCCTGTGCACTCAATTAAATCACTATGAAATTGTAATTTTTTAATGGCACATGTCAGATGGGTTACTAGCATTCCAATTTATAACAGTTTAATACTTCTTGGAAATTGTACCATCATTTTAATATACGTACTCAACATATGCGAATTCATGGTTGTGGCTGAAAAAGCTCAAGGCCCCCTGCCTTCTAACTTAAGGATGAGGAATGAAACACATACACCACAGAATATGGAGGCTACGCTAATGAGAAGTTCGTCTCGACGATTTTTATGGGATTAGGTGTTTGTTGGCGCATGTCCACGTGTATAACTTCAACATAGCCGATTAATGGTTTGTTTACTTGTGTGAATTACGTTTGTTTGAGAATTTTATCATGTTCTTTTATTTGAAAGTAGCAATTGAGTGAGAGACAATGGCAAATTATTTTTGTCTTACTGACTGTGGCACCAACTGTCGTATAAACCGTGATTTGAGTTTTTTTTTCAATTGCTAATCATCCAATAGGGTATGTATGTAAGGTACACAAAATTTCAATGTTTTATATTCAAATATTTTTATTATGAAATAAAGGCAACTTCACTGGTTGGAAAAGATTGGAAGGTTAGAATGACTATCAATGGAACCAGAAAAAATTTCTCACAGAAGGGTTTGCAGTAAACATTTTGAAAATAAAATGTTTGCTGGGTTTAGCAAAAGCAGGCTAAAAAAAGAAGCAATGCCAACAATTTTCCAGAAAGCGGTTTGTGAGCAAGGTAAATTTTTAATTAAATGTTATTCATTAATACATTTTGTTCGCTTACTTTTAAGTACATTCCGGTTCACCACAACCATCAACGTCTGGCATGATTTCCATAGAATCTGCTGACGTCTCTGTTGACTCCGATTTGGATTAAAATCCTTTGGATAGTAAGCTACTTATACCAAAAGTTATGCTGGGTGACCCAATTTTAATTTACAGAACAACTTCAGACATCTCCAAAACTGTCTGAGAGCACTCCCAGAAAAAGAAAATTGAAAATAGAGATTAAACATCTTAAAAAAAATGCACCAGATTTTCCCAATCGCCATATCCCTCAAGGCAGAAAATTAGCAAAGAAGACTTTATAAACTTTGTAAAAAACAACTTTAACTCGAGCTTAGTTAATTTTATCACAATGCAATTGAATTTATCGGGCAAATCGTTGAAAGGTCTGAGATATACAACCAACTTCAAACAATTTGCTTTAACTTTACATTTTCTTGGGCCTAAAGTTTATCGACATCTGCAAGAATCGTTTTATGCCTAGTAAGACAACCTTATGGAAAATAACATCCGAGTGGCATATTTTTTCGGGCATAAATCAGTTTATTTTTAAAGCAATCTCCCTAAAATTAGCAATTTAGAGCCGGCTGCTAAAAGATGCATAATTTGCATAGATGAGGTGTCATTAAAAACTCATCAGTTTTATAGCAGGGGAAAAGATTATAATACTGGTTTCCACCAAAATAATGGTTTTTGAACATACGATCCAGCTAATTGTGCTCTGGTTTTAATGGCAAGGAGAATCATACACAAATGGAAGCAAACTTTGGCATTTTTTTTCATTCATAATTTGTGTAAGGTAGAATATTTAAAAGAAATTATAGTGCAAACAATTCTAAAATGCAATTCAATTGGACTTGATGTGCGTGGCATAGTTAGGGATCAAGGATCCAACTTTTTAGCTTTCTCAAAGGAAAAGGGCGTGCTTCCGGAAAACTATATTTCTACGTAAGAGCTTCCAAAATTTATTACCTTTTTGATACCCCCCATCTCCTAAAGTCAACGAGAAACAATTTTTTTAAAATATAACTTTTTGATCGACGGTTGCGAAACGAATGGTGAATACAGTAGGATTCTTTATGAATATAACAAAACTAGATTTAAAAGGATGATTCCCAAATTAACTGATGGAAGTTAGTTTGGCTGCTCAGATAATGAGTAATTCAGTAGCAATTTCGTTAGAAACGTTAAGTTCTGTTGGTCTTCTCCCTCAAGATGCTACTGCCACCTTAATAGGGAACATCGACACTTCGATATTTTAAACTCTTCATCCTTGAACAGCAAGAATCATATTAAAAAAAATGTTTCAACTCTTTCAAAAGTTGCAAGCTCTTGAAAAAAAAAGTGACGGAGCAACTGCTAATGTAACATGGAAAATAAAGTTCCTTAAGGGGTTGCAAATGACTATGAATTCAGTATTAAATTTATTCGATGATATAAAGTTCAATACTAAATTTATTTGCACTCAAAATTTAAATCAGGATAGCTTGGAAAATATGTTTGGTGGGATAAGATAAAGGTGGTAGGCATGTATACTCCATGACAGCCGGGGAGGTACCACCACCCTTACCATGGGTTCCTTAATATTGGGTCTCCGATTTTCTGAGCTCGGTAAGGGCTGACGGTTACCTTTTCCATCATCCTTAATCTATTCTCATCCTTATTCTTCCTTCTCGCCCTCACTGTCTTCCTATCGGATTAAAAGTCCCAAATTAAAAAGTAAGATGGCTGTGGTTTCTAGGGTTATAAATTCCGGACGTAAAATCCTGCCCCATTCGGATGTCCGGGAGGGCAGGGCCCAAGCGACCTTGGCCATCGAAAGCATCAACTTTCTGATTCACTACTGCAACATCCGCGGTATCAGGTCTAATCTTAATGCTATTCACCAACATCTTGAACAATTACAACCTGATATTTTGTTTCTATCTGAAACACAAGTCTCCTTTGAAGCTCCGAGTCACCCGACTTGCAATTTCCTCAATACCACCTTCACTCTAACTTTCGATATAAAGGAGGCGTATGTGCATACATCAAGGACAGAATTGCTTGCAAGAGGGTTTCTTCCTTAGAAAATAAAAATTTTGACGTGATTTGGTTTAAACATTCTGGTCCTAATTTTGTGAAATTCTACTGTTGCATTTATAGGTCTCCTAATGACAGTAACTTTCAAGACTTCTTCGATTACCTTAGTATGAAAGTTGACTCTCCTATCTCAGTTTCCATCTTGCGATATTTCAATTGTAGGCGATTTCAATGTTCATAATTCTAATTGGCTTCAGTTTTCATCTACTACAAATCCTGCTGGTCATAGTGCAGAAACATTTGCTATTTAATGTGATCTCACACAAATGATTTCTGAACCCACAAGAATCCCTGATAACCCTACCCACATTTTCTAGATCTCTTTCTTACATCAAACCCTCATGTTTATAAAACTTCCGTTCTTTCGCCTTTAGGTCTTTCCGACCATTGTCTAATAGAAATCATTTCTACTGTACCTAATTCCACTGTTGTTCGCAAAACCGATAGAACCTTGTGGTGTCTTAAGTCAGCTCGATGGAGTAATTTGCGGGATTTCTTTGCAACCTTTTCATGGCGTGAATATTGTTTTAAGTCGTCCTCTTCTTCGGACATCGCTCTTTCAGTATCTGAAGTCATCCTCATGGGAATGGAGTTATACACTTCCAAAAAACAGTACCGTATAGGTCATTCACGTTCCCAACTATGGTTCAATAAGGCTTGTGCTGTTGCAATATCTTTGAAAAATAAATATTACATTAAATGGAAATCTAATAAATCGGTTGACAGTCATGTAGAATACGTTGGTGCTAGAAATATCTGCAAAAGTGTCATCACTAAAACTAAAAAGTTGTTCGAACAACGAAAATGCAATGAACTAGCTACATCTCCTTTAGGCAGTCGTAAATTTTCGTCTTTAGCTAAAGCCATTAGTAAAAACTTTGGAACATCTTCATTCCCCCCCCCCCTGACATCATTGACGGATCGGTAGTCGCTGATTTTGTGGACAAAGCCAATGTTTTTGTGGATTTGTTTGCATCAAACTCGTGTCTCAATGATTCTGAAAAAGATGTGCCCCTAGTCAACTCTTCTTCATACGCTATGAAACCAATTCATTTTCGGTACAAGCTCTTGGAATCGATCATCATGTTCCCCCGAACTAGTACCAGTCCTATCTAAGCTCTATACGATCTCTATGTCTTCTGGGGAATTCCCTTCATCATGGAAGTTAGAAAATGCTCAACCTATTCCCAAAAAAGGCGATAAGACCGATCCCTCAAACTACCGACCAATTGCCATCACTTTCATTTTGTCTAAAATCATGGAAAAAGCCATCAATCAGCAACTGCCCACGTTCCTTGAAACTAACAAACTCCTTAGTGACCACCAATATGGGTTTAAGCAAAGTCGTTCAACAGGTGACCTTCTTTCATATGTGACCCAAGTTTGGAACAATACAGTAGAACAGTCCGGTGAAACAGTTGTAGTCGCTTTAGATATCTCAAAGGCATTTGACCAAGTTTGGCATAAGTGTTTACTTGCCAAACTCACCTCGTTTGGGTTTTAAATGATACGCGGATCAACTGGGTTTCTAGTTTCCTTGATAAAAGACGAATACGTGTCGTAGTTGATGGCTTTTTTTCAAAAGAAGTTAGCATTAACGCGGGAGTACCACAGGGATCCGTTATAGCACCTACATTTTTTCTGCTGTACATAAATGACCTTATTTCTTCAACAACTAACCCCATCCATTGCTTTGCTGACGATAGCACTCTTCACTGTAGTTCATCTCAACGTATTCAACGTATTCTCGAATGGGGAAGCAATAATCTAGTTAAATTTAATGCTAACAAAACTCAGTGTTGCCTTATGTCCGCCAAAAAAGATCGATAATTTCCTGTTGTAAGTATGAATGGCTCAGTTCTTAAGTTTTCAGACTCTATTACTCTGTTGGGTATGACTGTATCTTCAAATCTCTCATGGGTTGACCATCTTCTGTCAGCTACCAAAACAGTTGCTCGTAAAATAGGCTTTTTGTGCAGATCTAAGCAGTACTTTACCTCTCGACAACTCCTTCTGTTGTATATGGCCCAAATTCGGCCTCATCTGGAATATAATTCTCACCTCTGGGTTAGTGCTCCCCAATACGCTCTTGATATCGTTGGTTGTATTCAAAAGAGAGCGATTAGGCTTATAAATGACCCATCCTTAACTTCTCACATACAGTCCCTTGAGCATAGAAGAATGGTTTCAGTTCTTTCTTTGCATTATCGTTATTACAACCAACCGCTATTGTGCTGCTGAATTATATTCTTTGATACCATCTCGGGCTATCTTTGCGAGTAACACTCGGTTTGCTCATTCACATCATCAGTATGCAGTACAGCTCACCACTTGTCGTACCAAACGGGCGCAATCTACATTTTTCTACACGGCTTCTAAACTCTGGAATGATCTCCCTAGTTCTTGCTTTCCTGACGAGTACTCCACTTTGGATATTCCTGAATCAAATACGCTTTCATGGGTAGCCGGCTATTTAATAAAGAAATGTATTGATAAACAGTCCTGTGATATTTGCCAAAAGTATTCAAAAAGCAATACAAATCTATCTAATGAAACGTTACTATGTTTTTATAGAGCATATGAAAATGCTGCTAGGGATACTTTTGGAAACTTGAGAATGCCACCTAGTGCCTTTGATATTTACGTTTACAAGTTGGATGCTGTATTCCGCAAATCTTTCCCTATTTTATCTATTCAGTATAATGTAGAAACTAAAATAAAATTAGAACTAGAAAAAGTGCCCTTTAATCACCCTTGTGATAACTTCTCTCAAAATTATTTAATATGCCTTTATACACGGATGCGGATTTTATACACATTTGTACACAAAAAGGAACGAAACAAAATAAAAAAAATTGTTAAGTTGCAACATTTGTAAAAATTAAATAATTAATAAACTTGAAATACTATTTTTGAAGTTTTAAATTTTTGCGCGAGAATATTCCGCTTATATGACTTTGTCTATTAGGTATATTACTTTTGTTGCCCGCTTACTTGTAATTGTGAAAGCTACTATGCACCTGGACGTTGGGCGGGTTCATGACGGGACCATCAACATCAAAGGTACCGCTACCAAGACGAACTTCTGGTTAGCATAACTACCATATTCATTTTAGTTCCGAATTGTTGTTGACGACCATAAGGCTCTAGAATTTTATACCAAGACATCTTAAAGACTAATTTATTGCTTAGTCTAGAAAGTACTATTTTGGCAACTTCTTATGAATTCTGTATTATAAGTATTTTGTAACCGTGGTTTCCTATTAGTGGAGTTGATCGGCCTATTTCCACAGTTTAAACTGTGGAAAGAGGCCGATCAACTCCACTAATAGGTAACCACAGTTATAAAACACTTATAATACAGAATTAGTAACTCGGTACGGCCCCGAAGTAAAACAACTTTTCAGAAAGCTTGAAACGTCAATGAACAAGCTAGCACTAGAGGAGAACCACCTAACCTTCCTCTGCAAAGCCCGTGATAACAACGTAATACCCACCGGGCTCAACATCAAAACTCCGATACACAGCCGGAAAATATCACTAATCGCAAGGAGAGCTAGCGAAGCGTTAGTCAAAGAACGAATCAGACATCACCGTTTCAGAAAGTACTAGCTCGAACACCCATCCAACGAGATTAGACAAACCATTCGAAATCTAGTGAACGAACAAGACTTTGATAGGATAAATATGGCTACCAGAAGTAAATATTCGAAGACCAAGGTAATGCACAAAAAACACACGGCTTTGCACCTAAAGTACCTTATTTCTACTGTTGCCTGTTGCCTTTAAAATATATTGTCAAGGCCCCTTTGTAGAGAATGTAAAAAACTAAAACATTAAAGAGAAGAAACCGAAAATTAGGCCAAAAATCTAAGATAATCTAAATTAACCTACGTAATAATCCTAAACTTCAGCAAAACATTCATATAATATAAATTATACTAAATACAAATATTTTTATAAATCTAAGCTAAAACGGAAGCAACTAACCTACTATCAAATTAATACACACCGTTTTGGGAGTGAACCAGTGTGAACGCTACTAAAGCACGAAATAGTGGGCTGCCACTAAAAAAATATGTTTACTATCCGATTCTCAGAGCTCAAGTTTACGTCTTTGACTTGTATAATTATTATGTTACCATGTTATATATTGACTTTAACCATTGACTAAAAAATTTTTCAATCAACGCTTTAACACATCAAAGTCAATGGTTATATGCAACTATTACTTTGTTGTTACAGTATTCATCTCATTAAACCTAGAATAAAAAGACCATTCCTGGCCGAAACACCACCACTCCTATTAAAATTTTATTGTACTAAGAACCGAACTTACTGATTGTAAAGTAATTGTTGAAACGTTGTACAATAGTGAAGTGAAACAAACATTCTTATAGCATTTATGTATAATATTAATTTAGCTAACGCATATAATTACAATAGAGCTATTGTGACTTGTTCCTCAAAAAGTATTTTTGGATTTGTTTATTCATGTTACTATAGCAGAAAAGTTTATAATAAACTCTTAGTTTCCTTTTATAAATGTACTCAAACTAAAATATTAATTTCTTTGGAACCTTATATGAAAATTCCAATAAAAGTTAGCACAACACTTTATCAGTTAAATATTTTCGGCATTTCATAAGAAGTGTATTTTCTATTTTGCAAAGATCCAAATTATATTAAATACAACTCGTTTACAATAGAAATGTCTTATTTTGTCTAGCGTAAAATATAAAATGTATGTAATTAACTATATAAAAGTAAGCGATTGTTGAAACTGTTAAAAGCCTAATTCACTGCCAGTATAATTAATTAATCCAGCTGCTACCTAACTTACAGTTATGTGTAAATGTAACAAACCAGATCTCATTCAGATTTTAAATGCCAAATGCAAAGCCCTTTATTAACTGAACTAATCTCATTTTGATTTGTTTACTATGCTACTTTTGGTTATTAAGATCAACAATAATTTATCATTTCTTTTGTCATTTTTTATAAATTTCATTAGATACGTTCTTATCTCATGTTATATGGAATTATAAATAATATTATACTCGTAGTACTATTATTAAATAGATTATTTCTATTTAACAATTTACTTTATTGCTGGAAATCCTGAGTAAGATACACAAACCAACATTTATACAATCACATATTTTTGAGTTAATGCCATGTTCAGTTCGTAAAATTGAAATGACGTGTTTGTTGCCAACTATAGAATTACATTTTAGTAAAGAATAACCAGGTTATTTAAAACTAATATTGTTAAATATTTAAGATGACAAATCAGAACACCCTCTAACGGTCGAGAGCTAACAATAAAAAATGATAAATGGAAGTTATTGGGTAACACCGATAGAAATCTTTTATATTTACATTTAGAAATTTCATCTATATTGAATAGAGAAGATTAGGATAAAATTGATTCTGTAATGTTTAAATCTACGAAAATAAATTTTGACATCTCATGTTACCGTCAAAAAGAAAATTTTTTTAAATTATACAAACAACAAAATAATAGACCATCCATTGATTATAAAAATAAACAGTTATAACCCTTTCTGATAATGTTGTTTCAGATTACGCTATTGAAGCGCTTTGTAAAGGAGGAAATTTTGCGATAACACCAAGAGTAAAACGTAAAACAAAACCTCCAAAGAGCAACTTACCCTTCCGTTAACGACGTGCTTTACTTGATCTTAAATGCAATGAAAATATAATAATATTAATCTCAGATAAAGGTAATGTAACTGTTATATTAAATATGAACGATTATAACGTTTGTAGCGCCCCCCCCAGGTACCCTATATTGAAAATTGTAATTTGAACTGATTCGCAATAATGCAAATCTAAGAACAAAACAATCGGTAAGTGATTTATCTTGACTTTACTGACAATAATGTTACTATTATTCAAATTAATTGGTTGCCTTACATGGACTTTCCTGACAATAATTAAACGATTAAAAAAATTTCTTGAGTCTGATATTTAATTATTCGCAAACCTCAAATCTGATCAAACGAATTGGCCGTCTAGTGGTAGGTACATTGTGATATTTGAATTAGATAGACTGGACGAGTTTAAGTGTTGCATCATGTCGGGCAGGTAAAAAAAATGAAACTACTTAAATTAAAATGAACGAGCTCTGCGCAATGGTGGTTCAGCCCGTTAATATACTATTGTGGGAAAGAACCACCAATAAAACCCACTTTATTCATAAATAAGTAATTGCATAAGTACATTAATAAATCAAATAACACAAAAAAAATGAAAGGGTTAAATATATAACAAAACACCATTAAATCAGGTTAAAGTGCGTACAAAACTATATCATTAAGAGAAAAATAAATAAAAAGCAGTTTAGTTACACATAAACACAATAAAAAAAACCCATGTAGTCACACCCACAATTGTGTCACAAAAATGCATCAGAATAAAAATCGTAATACCAAACATGAGGCCCTTTAAAACCAATCATGCCAGTCTTTAAGTAAATAAGCACATAAAACAATAAGGCAAGTCACGATACATATAAAATACAACGATAGTAAAACTGCACAGGTGATAATAAGGTAAAGGCAAGGACAAAAGGAAATAGACAAGGAATTTACACGTACACAATTGTTTAGTGACTACTAAAGCACAAAATACATGTGTAAAATTACAATAAATTACATACAAAGAGAAATTAGTTCGCAGGCAAATAATTCTACTTAAACAAACTGACATAAAAAAAACTCATTAAAACAAAGCCTTACAATAGATCATAACATCGTGACCGATGTATAAGTTTGAGTGCGTTAGAAAATACAGTTCCCCTTTCTCAGGTAACCCACTCATCGATACAACAATAAAACCAATAAAAATAAAATTCGAGGTGTTTAATGGTCATCTGGACCCGGCAGTATGTACACACTCGCTAATTAACTATTACAACTAATAACCGAGCGGTATCCTGTACCCGTTCTCCAAGCCCACCTCTACACAAATATAAATATAAACAACAAACAATAATGCCAATTCACCAAACTACAAGAGAGGAAGAGCCCTGTACTGTTTTTTTATTTTAGCAGATTTTCGCTTACTGCGCCCGCCTGCGAATGAGAAACCTTTGCAAGGCAATGTTTGATTTTTAATACGTTATATAAGCTGCGAGCTTTCATTTATATAAACATACATACTTACACTTGAATATATTCCCTTTAGTTAAGCACTTTACCATCAACACGATCAGTTGGATACGCGGTTTAAAACTCGGCGCCGCGACGATTATTACAGATTAATTTTTGGAAAAATTTACATTAAAACATACACAAAAATAAAAGAACGAATTTTAGTTTTGCTAAGAGGTACACGACCAAATATGTGTAGACCGAACGGTTTTCAACGGGAGTTTCTAATTAAAACAATAAAAGCAATCCGGCTCGATCAAAATTTCAACAGCAACTCCCTTCCCATCTGGTTTCCAACTAACCATCTCTACTCCAGAAAATCAACCCCCGTCTTTCAAAAGTAATTAAAAAAACAAGAAACCTTAATTTACGTTGGAACAGTTTTATATTAATTATTACACGACATCTTAATTTTAAAAATATGCATTCGCCCGTAACAAGCGCTACATTTAGGTCTCAAGTTTTTACTTACCAAACAAAGATTTCTTTGGATTTGCGTTATGTTCAGCCGTAATTAATCATTAAATCAATCACATTTTTACATCAAGAGCGCGCGTGTAGAAATTTTCAACAATTCGTCACGCCAGTTTTGGCAGAACAACTGTTTTTCTACCCTAATACATGTTTCCTTTTTCTGTTCAACCTTTACTCAAATATCAATTACAAACATTCCCACATTTCTTACATAAAATACATAAAATAAAATGTTCCGGAAACAATAACAAATTACGACGTATTACAAAGATATAAAAAATCCACTAATTATCTTTTCTATCGCGGTAACAATGGCGATTTGACAAACATTTATTACAATAGTAAAATTTTCGCGGTCTGCTACCTACACGTTAAAATATAACAATTGTTATTAAATTATCATCTATTCCTGGAGAAATAAAAAAGAAGCTAACTCTAAAGCTATTTCACCAAAACTATATGGTTTACCAAAAATCCGTAAACCTAATATTCCTTTAAGGCCTATTGTTAGTGCAATTTATTCTCCTACATATAGTCTTGCAAAACATCTTACATTTTTATTATAAACTCATATAGGTAAAAATTCTGCCGACTTTGTTGAAAAAAATGCATAGTTTCAAAATTGAAGAGGGTGATGTAATGATCAGTTTTGATGTTGTTTCACTCTTTACAAAAGTATATCAGATTTTGTAGATTACGTCAACCAGAGAAGTCTGCGGTGGCTGACCATGCCTGAAATAATCTAAATCATGACGTTCACTTTAACAATATGCAAATATTGGCAAGACAAACTCATTACTATGTTCGTTTACAACGTGAAGCTATTGAAATCTTAATAGACAAGAAGAAAATCTCCGTTTAAATAGGTTTTGGCATCTTATAATTAAAAAAAAGGCATAATGATAAGTCTTGATTTTGATTTTAATTTTGACTTTTGGTATGTCTAGGTTTTTTGCTGTGTTTTTTCTAGACCTTGAAGCAAATGCTTTACCAATTATATGTTAAATTACCACAGCACTATAATTTAACATAAGTAGTTGAAATTAAGAATAAAATAAAATAAATGACAAAAAACGTCCTGCATTACGCTTTTCATTGTTAATAACGCGTGCAATTATTGACAAAGATATCTCTTTGTTAGGTTTAACTGGATTATTTTATTTGATGTCATGTTTGTATTTGTGAATGCTTCTATCATTTTCAAATTGAAGTTTTTCACAACTTTACACTTACATCATAACTTGATTAAATTTTGTTAAATGTATTTTTTGGCTGACATTTTTCATTGTTAGCCTTTGACCGTTAGAGGGTGTTCTGATTTGTCATCTTTAAGACAGTTTAACGATATTTAATTTCTAATGACCTAGTTATCCTTTACTAAAGTTTAATTCTATAGTTGGCTTTATACGTTTCTCAAACTGATATATTAATAGCAGCCTGAATATGTTTTAATCTTTCAACTTTGACAAAATTGTTTTCAACATCACTGACGAAGATAACTGTAATTGTTCTCGAAACGTTTATGTTGTATAATTTAAAATACACCATTAAAAAACCCAAAGAAGATTAGTATTTTATTATGAGTGATAATGGTGAAAGTTTACATTTTCATATATTTTATGACTATCCCGAAAACTGTGCATTTTATTGAAAAACGTGTAAAGACCATTTTGATAGATAATTAACGTTACATGAATTTCTTAGATGACAGTTCTTGTAGGGTAGTAAATAAGCCCAAAAAATTCAAAACAGCTGTTAAAACAGTTCTCATACAAAATTTATTTAATTAATTAAAAAATCCGATCTGCGCGTCTGTTTTCACTTCTCCTTAACGCACTGTACGATTAATGCTTTGCATTAAATTTTACGCAACCATTCGTACTCCAGATGTATCTGTATAGTATGTCTAGAAGTAACGCGTAGTCTACGCTTTTTCGTTGTAATGTTCTAGCGCAACCTGTTCTTAAATTAACTTACGTGCGAGCGCAACTCATTCATCAAAATACCGTAATAGGTAATAGCAGTTTGTAGACATGATGCATATGTCGGTTGAAAAGTGCAATCCTCTACCTTATACATCCATGATTTTTTATTTGAATTCCTTATGAATTGGAAATATATAAAATGTGGTATGTAACATTATGTTAAAACACATAGCAGGCGCCCCATCCTGCTCGAATGTGTGGGAATCATATACTTGCTCAATAGCTGGCAACATATTCGATAGGATA
>JARFJB010000595.1:965000-990000 GCA_036346205.1 Vesta saturnalis | reverse complement strand
AAAAAGGAAATTTTTCTTAAGTTTAGTACGTCGCCTAAGGGACACTGGAAAATTCAAACAACAACGAATAGGACCATGTGGACGGCCACGTAAAATTACACCAAATCAAGAGGAACAAATTTTGCAAATAACAAATTTTGCAAATAGTTGAACAAAATCCGGGTACTAGTACTAGGATTATAGCTCGACAATAATACCAGGCCACTTGGGCCACCATCTTGGATTTTGACGTCATAAAAGTCCCGGGGGTGTGGGGCACTTGCGCGGCCATTTTTTTTTATGCCCACGTGGGCGACCGCGTTTTTTCACCCTTATGTTTCATCGCTAATTTTTTTTTATACGCTTACGTGAGAGACCGTATTTTTTACCCTTATTTTTGTAATGATTTCTTTGGGTTATTTTTCAACCCTAATTATTATTGGTGATATTAAAGACCTTTCGGCAGCTAGGCCTTTTTTTTGTAGTAGCTAACGTGAGGCTTGAATTTAGGGTTAGGTATTGAACTGGGGCATGGGGTTGTATTTAGGGCTAGGGTTATTTTTATCTTGTAGATCATTTTTCTTGTTTGCTCAGCTCTTTTCAATGATTTAATTTGACCTTTGACCCTGGGAGATACTATACAAAAATGTACATGTAGGTTTAAGCTGACGCGTATTTATCACGTTAAGAAAAATGTTATTAAAAAAATATTTCTGTTAATACACAGCGTGTTTATATACGAAATTACAAAAGCTGCTTTTTCTACCTTGAGAAAAATACTACGCTCTACATTATAATACTTAAAGCGTGTAACTTGATCCTGCTACATAGATTCGTATGAAATGTTTATTGTTATTAATATCTAATAAGATCTGTTTAACTTAAAACATATCGATCATGTTCTCTGCATCCGAATTTATCGATGTCTGAGGTAACAAGCAGAAATTAATTTTTATCTGATACGGATCGTAATTCTGATATAGATGACTGCTTTTGATTTTACAATGTAATTTGAAATAGGATTTTTATTATAAACGAATGTTCATTTGCTTTAAAATGTTAGCTCCGGGTTTAATGAAACAAATTTTTTTTTATTAAGTTAATTAATTACATAACAGTTATTACAATATTGTCTTCTAAAACGAATATTAAAAACTGATTGTTTTACCTGCATTAAAATATGTTTAATATCCATCCCACCGTTAAAATGTTGTACGCCTTAATATATTTTTTTAAAGAAACTTGTTACGTATAGCTTAGATGTGTTTTATAACTGTAATTAAAAATCTGTAAATAAATAAAGGGTTAACAGCATACTTACCAACTCTGTACTTAAAGAACGTTTTTGAGGCACTGCTTCACGAGTGATAGTCTCTGCTTTGTGTTGCTTGTCTAATCAAACTAAAAAACAACCTTCTACGTTGATGTAAAAACTAGCTATTGATTTTCCATAATTAGAGTGTAAATATACAAACAACCTTATTATCTTTATCACGCTTACTGCAACTCGTATTTACCTTTCACTTAAAATAATTAATAACAAATCGGTTTGAAAAATATTCATATTGTACATACGGACACAAATTGTTTTATAAAAAACCATATTAAGAGTTTGGAATGTAATAATTACGTGTTTTAAATTCCACAACAAGATGTAGTAAGAAATCACTGTTCATGTTTACTTTAGCTAATTACCGTGTAACTATATAACTCTGTTAAATTTAATAGCCTAAAAAATTGATTACTAATATAAATGGTTAACATAATTCCTTTTTAAAAAACACTAAATCATAAATTTTATAACACGATTTTTAAAAAACACACATGCTGAATTAAAAAGAAAGAAAAAAACAGTAGGTATCACGCAATTCTTAATTTAAAAAGTAAGGTACTAAAAAATCTCTTTATTTATCAGAATAGAATGGTTGGGTAACAGGCATTAAACAATAATCTGATTATCTCATCATTTACAATTAAACATGTACTAAAATATGAAAATGTAAACATTCACCATTAACACTCATAATAATTAGATTGTATAATTTAAAGTACACCATTAAAAAACCCAAAAAAAAGATAAGTATTTTATTATGTACTAAAATAGTTTTTTACAAAATCAAACATAGGTAAATTATGTAATCTAAAATATAGAAACATTAAGGTATAAAGTCCACACACATCCGAATGGTAGTCTTGCAGTATTGTTTTATTGTATACGAAGCATCTGGAATTCTTCTCTAGGAAACGTAAATGATATCCTTGTGGTGCTCGTCCAAAGGAATCAAAATACTCTCCGGTACCATTCTCATCAATGTAGATAGCGGTCCAATGCTGACCTGGTTTGTTTGCGGGATCCGTGTTTACGATAATTGCACACGGTCGAGGTGCGTGTCTCGGTAGTTGATTAGAAGCACATACAAGCCGAAACACATTCTTCTTGTGGCTGGCGATCGATTTCAAGCATCTCAACACTTGCACCGCGTACATCTTTGGAATTGGTATGCGTCCAGTCTTGCAGTAGTAAGGCGTTTTCCAGTGCACACATAGACTCAGTGATGTTATCATTTAAACAGCTATATGCTTTTGCTTCCTTTTTCAACTGTTTAATCGACGGGCAACCAGTCTCCTCCAGGTTTACTATTGGTTTGTTAAGAAACCTTAAAAACTGTTGTTTTTCACGTGAATTTTGTTAAATGGGCGCAACACTCTCATCAACTCCTCACGGAAATTGTTGTAATGTACATGACCCGACCACCATTTCAGCCCAAGATAATTATCCTTCATAAATTTTATCTGTCGTGACATGGATCCTGATATAAAGAAGCTTCGAGGTGGTTTTATCAGCATCAACGATAAACGACCGTGATCTGTAACCACGGCAATTTCTTTCGGTATGAATTCGTTGTTAACACCACTAAACCCTTGTACGTCCAAGTATGCGTCCATCTTCTATCGGTTGCTGCTGTACACTAAAGCTTGCAGGTTAGAGCTACCACTTTTTAACAGCTAAAATCCACAACGACATTCCGATGTTTATCGATCTCGATCACGTTATCGAATTGTGCATACACCAAACAGTTAACGGTTACGGTGAGCGCTTCTTCAAACCCGACCTCCAGCCGAAGGGTGCCGTTTCTAACTAAATTCCAGTGCGTACTAGCGTTTGCAGCCGTTGGGGTAATCACTTCTCGATATATCTTTACCTTCATTCAAAAAATAAATACCCGTACCAGCGAATAAGGTGTGGTACGCTCTTACATATAAACCATTAGCTGTAAAAGTCTGGTTGTAAGGCATTCGAAGGAATTTGTTGTCCATCAATATATAACGACATGTATTTAATATTGCAGTGATGAAAATTGAACGGATTTGAGGGGTAATCACCGTTGAAGGCTTCATTTGCCACAAAGCCTATGATGTATCGTTTAGGTAACTGACCCAGGAAAACATTATCCAGTGATTTTCGCTGTATGCCTGCAGGTATAGTTAACACTTTTACGTCGGTCCTTGTAACAGGGTATTTTGCGGCTGTTGTTTCTAAAGCTTTAGCGTGCGCAATTATAACAGTTGGATTGATTCGCATACGTCTCACCAGTAAACTAGCGTCTATAATTCGCGTCTTGTAATTTGAAGCGAGTGCCGCCATTAGGCTAAAGTACAAATTTAACCTTTAACTCAACACCACTTATGAGAAACTTTTCTTGATTAAACAAATCCGAGTGCATGTGACCAATCATCTCTATCTGTTTCCCGGTAGCCGCAAGTGCTTGACGTTTTGAGAAACCGTTATTTGCGTTTCCCAGTGTATTCATCTGTCCAGCTGTATCATTGTGCCATAAGGTACATCCTAGATGTGAACTCTTGGCCTCCTTTCCATAATTAGCATATGAACGGTAGGCGTAGGTGTTTTTTGGTTGTGACACCATCTTCTGCTTTAAGTAAACCTCCACCTGTGAGAAAAGCGAATGCATCCAATTGTTTACCGGTGCTACAACATCAGCGTCTGTAAGTGCTGTATCATCATGCTTTAGAACTTGAGCTGTAATGTACAACATGGTCTGACTTAAATCTATATAATCGTTTCCATTTCCGGGGACTACAGATTCTATTGGGGCGTCATCACTCAGAGCTGATAAGGGCTTGTAAAGTATCCATTCACCACTCTCGATACTTGTCTGCGTCGACGGTAAAGCGAACAAATCCAATTCGGACTTGACGCATTCACACGATTGGGCATGTAGAAAAGCCATTATCTTGAAAATATATCGTCGTAAGCAGGCTTCTTCTTAGCAACAGCTCTCAGTGGAGACTGATTATTATCGGTCAGACGTACACTTTTATAACCCGAACACTCCATCATTTTATCGATTTTCTCGTCGGCTTTACGCTTAAGGTTTCTACCTGCCTCGTGAAATCTTTCTTGAAACGAATACTTAATAGGCCGATCCTCTATGACGTCACCAAGAATATTAGCACCCGTTCTAAGAGTTTCTTTACCAATAGCATTTGCGTCAGACTTAAATAACGGTATTATACTTCTAAATATACCACCTAACCAGCTCCCTATTCCATGACCACGTTGATATGGCGCACCTCTGTAGATAGAGCCGATACCGTTACCGGCCTGATTCATGTAATATTGCTGATAAGGGCAAACCATTACTGTACTTTCTTAAAGTGTAGCTTCAAGTATGACGTTCCAAACTCAAATGACATTGACCCATATCTGTTTTTATATTAATCTCGATGTTTTCAAACTCCCGTGTCATTACCGGTATGTAGTGTGCAGGCGAAAAAACCACATCGTTATGACCCCCGTAAGCATAGTTTTCAATTTTCAATTTGCGGTTCAACGATGTCGCAATAAACAAACATCTGAGTTGGTAATCCTATCCATATACTAGCGGGGTTAGGGGGTATTGGTTCCATGGCTATGTTCTGATACGGTCGATAACCCAATTGTAAGGCTTGACGTTGTGAGAATCCGAATAGCGAGAGCTGAGTTTTTAATTTCGTAGTGACGCGCTTAGTGAGATTATGATATTCGATTGTTAGCAATTTACTTATTAGTACATGGTTATTTAGCTCGCTGATAATTTCTTCTATGCTGGCGTAATTTCCGGAAGCGAATCGTATCACGTACCAGCCATCTTCAATATAAATGATCTTCTCGTTGTCGAGTTGAAAATATTCTGCGGCCTTTTTTAATATCGTTCCTAACACGTTCTCGCCAAGTGGCTCTGTTCTATAATAAATTAAATTATCTGTTGCACTTACAGCGGCAAAAGAACATGGGTACTGAATTTCCGATATCCCTACAACCACGAGCCCGTTAATCTTATTCGTTTTGGCAGTTGCGTAATAAAACTTGACGTCATATTACCTGGAAAATACGTCATAGAGCTATTACTCAATAAGGTAAGATAAAACTCCATTTTTATATATTTATCAACTGCGAAGCTAACACCCAGCAATTAAATTTGTCACTATATCCACGCCACTTGACCAGGTATTGTTTATTTCGCCCACGGCCCTTCTCTGCTAGAATCTTATCGACTTTGAATAGAGTATCAACCGTAACAACTCGCAATTCTTCTTCGTAAAAGGTGGCTTCAACAGGATCGTTATTAAGATCGATTATTAGATAAACTGGTGGTATTCTTTTTATCGCCGCACTAATTGTAAAAACTTCCTCGCTCCAATTCGTTTCATATCCGTTCTCAAAGGTGTACTTAATTCTGGCGATTCTGACATGCTCACCGACTTTATGTTTAGGATGGCGTACGGGACCTAAACCTTGCGCGTACAGGTTATTCCACACTTCCAAAATGTTTTTATCGTTTACAGCCGTGGGGGCCATCTTTATACTTGAATAAGGGCTATTGTTGTAAGCAGTCACAAGTCTTTCGAGTACATCAATATACCTGTAGGAATTTTTGTAAGTGAAATAACACCACATCTTTGTTTTCAATGTTTTATTAAATCTATCAACTACAGATGCTTTTACATCAGGGTTATTTGTTACATAGAAATTGATAATTTGTTTCTTGAAAAAGTTTTGTACACTGCTCGCCACAAACTCTTTTCCCTTATCCGTCGGTAGAGCTGCCGGTGTATTCTCACTTTCCTTAAAAATATCCGCGAATGATTCAATTACAGATGAGGCTGTCTTCGTTTTAAGTGCTCTCGGCCAAGCCCTCTTGCTAAATACATCAATTACCGTTAGTATGTAGTTGTATCCACTATTGTGTCTACTTAAAGTTTGCATATCACAAAGATCCGCTTGCCACAACTCGTAAAGGTTACTCACAATATATTTATTTCGTGGAAACTTTTTTCTGACTGGTTTATGTACCGTATAAGCTTCCTGTGCCTGTATCCAGTTTTTCACTTCACCATATCTACCCTTTACAGCATTAGTTAAAGGTGTTATACCAGCGAACTCTGCAGGGTGAGAGGGATCATAGTATACAGCATCCATGTTATGGCCGCCACGAATCCCAATCTAGTGAAGTTCCTCTTCTTCTTTTTTGAGAGATTCTTCTCGGTGTTTCCCGCGTTTCACTATCAGCATCGTAATCCTCACCTATAGTTGTGAGGGTACGTTCAACGCTGGGTGATACATAAACATCATACCTTTGCGTATTTCCGATAAACTCTCGTAGGATATTTATCTCTTTAATGTACGTCGCAAACTGGCGCCAACCGCGCGGGTTTGTAGTTTTTCGTTTTCTTAACTTCTCGTGAACCAGATCGATAATATTGGAATGTGGTATGATCTCGCCTTTTATTGTGACAGCACCCCTTTTATCCCAAAAAACATCGCTGCTCGTATTCAGTATACGTAACAAATTCGCGCCTTTCTCTCTTATATGAAGGCGGAAGCGTTGATACTATCTCGTCGTCTGCCAGACCTCTGCGTTGCGGTAAATCTCTAATATCATCAGCAACTGCGTCACCGCTGATTATTATACTGGTGGGCTGACGTAACTGATTGGAAAAGTGTAGATACCTTTGAAGAACTTGGTTGTAGTGCTGCCATTTGTCATGGTCGGTCATTTTAGTTTTTAAAACTTTATCCATATCGTTACCCAGCTGCGATAAAATGTTGTTTTGTGTAACATCTGGTGCCTGTAAGCGCTGTATAAAGTCCATCGGTAGAATAATCATCTTCTTCAGAATGTGGTCCATGGTTATTGAAACAGATTACCCAGAATTCCGCCGAGTAATGGTCCTAACAGGAGTGGTAGAAATGCACCACCTTTCTGTACAAGAAACTGTTCCTTCTTTTTTATAGATTCGCCTCTCTGTGCCAAGTGTCTTAAAGTGTGCTTATATTGAGAGAGTCGCTGCTTCTGATCAGCTGACAGAGGTACACGACCTTTTAAAATGTTATGTGCACGCTCGCAAATACACTCTACCTGCCTACTATCCAAACATTTCAATAAAGCGTCACGTTGACTTTTACTTAATCTGGCTAATGCACGCAGGATATCAGTGTTCTCGCTTAAAACGTCAGCCATCATATATGATGTAATCTTTATGACTGTGAGACATAAACCCTTTTTTCGCTATATATACCTAACAGATATCTTAAGGTCCGAATATGTTTGTTCTATAACGTAGCACATCCGGTTTATTTTGTTTTAAATCGAACAATAAATATCCGTGCGGGCTTGAAGTAGCATCTTGATACGCTGCTTCTAAAAACTTTGGGTTGTCCGGCAAAATCTGTCTTGCTAAATGCTGTATCTGAGCTCTGTCACGTGGGTTCTTAAACAAAATTATGTAATGTGCGTTGAGAGAAATATCCCGCTGGCCACGTCCTTGATGAAATATGTTCTGGGTTAAGAAAACACACTTAGATTTTGATGATGACAGCCCTTTGTAAAAATATCAACCACAGAGCCGTTAGTTTCGCGCATTAGATCGTCAATTATTATTAAGACAGGTTTTTCCCCGTCAAATTGTTCCATATCAGGTAAACCCTTTTGAAACTCCACAGAGAGATCTTTGAATAAAGGCTGCCACTCACTGTAAAACCCGATAATTTTTTCAAAAGCTGTATCGCAGGCAGTTTCGATATTTTTTAGAAAATCAACCATAAAATACGATTTCCCACACCCCGACGGACCCGCAACTATCGCCGAAAAGGGGTGCTTAAACTGACCTTCCATCTTGAACCGCTAAACGATACTAACAGATACTCTACCAGCAACCTCGTTTAAATAGACTAAATAACATTCTTTTCAATCAGGACGCTAATCTCATCAGGTCCAATACCAACTCCAAGTCCAAGACCTAGCTCCAGGTCCAGCCCCTCACTCCAAGACCAGCCCCCAGCCTCTCACGTTAGCTACTACAAAAAAAGACCTAGCTGCCAGAAGGTCTTTAATACTACCAATAATAATTAGGGTCGCAAAATAACGCAAAGAAATCATTGCAAAAATAAGGGTAAAAAATACGGTCTCTCACGTAAGCGTATAAAAAAATTATTAGGAATAAAAAAGGGTTGAAAACGCGGTCGCCCACGTGGGCATAAAAAAACATGGCCGCGCAAGTGCCCCACACCCCCGGGGCTTTTGTGACGGCAAAATCCAAGATGGCGGCGAAAGTGACCTGGTACTACTCTCGACAGATTGGAAATAATATAAATTCGACGTGCATAGAATTTTAAAACGTCACTCATTACATACATACCATGTGCAAAGAGTACAGAATTTATTGCCGCAAGATTTTCAGGCAAGAAACATCTTTTGCAACTGGCTCTGTAATGAAAATAACCGTAACCGCCGGTTTGTTAGATCCATTTTATTTTCGGATGAAGCTACTTTTACGCGAAATGGTATAACGAATATCCACAACACCTATGTTTGGGCAGATAAATTTTTTTTACAAAATGAGTTTACAAATTCACTTGATGACGTCAAAATATGTGGTTTCAACTTGACGGAGGGCCGCCACATTATGGCAATAATGTTCGGAACCACTTGAACCAATATTTCCCTAATCACTGGATTGGTCGGGGACAGGATGCGCCTATTCATTGGCCACCTCGTTCCCCCGACTTAAATCCACTGGACTTCAGTTTTTGGGGATTCATGAAAGATTTTGTTTATACGGTTCCAATAATAAATCAAAATCAATTGAGGGATAGCATCGCAGGAGGTGCAGAGGTATTTATATTGAAACCGAATATTTTCCAAAATATTCGGTTTTCAGTTATAAAAAGAGCCAGAAGGTGCATTCGCGAAGGCGGTGGACATATCGAACATTTAATTTAATTATTTGCATCCAACTTCGTATTACAATTATTAGCACAATTGATTGTTTTAAGTTATTATTACGAATTTATTCTGATTAACAAAATAACTAAAAGCTTGTCATAAAGGAAGCATCAAATCAAATGTTTACAAGAGCCAAAAAAGTTAGATAAATCATCAAACTACTATAAAAAAATGGATGCGACGTTCATAGGCGTTCGTCAGAAAAAATGGGGGGTTAAAGGTTACCACACCCCTCCTATTTTTTTATTAGTTCTTTGAATTTTTTACTTAAAATCATACACAAGGTGCACTTAGAAAAGAGTAAGATTTGTACCAAATTTGAAAACGATATCTTAAAACACACCAGAGATAATAAAAAAATACACTTTTAAAAAGTGAATTTCGACACCCTGTATATGGAAAAGGAAGCGTTCAAATTAAAAGTGATATAAGAAGAGTCCCCTTATTCTGTCCTAAAGAATATGTGGTTAACGGATTGGCCTACTTTTTTGTAACACCCGGTATATATAGGGTGCCCCATTTTCGAGTAAAACACTAAACTTTGTTTAATGGAACACCCTATATATTTTTATATAGTTGAATTTGGTGTTAAATGCTGAGCAAAATGATATAAGTTACTATGGGTTTACGACTACCGGTTCCTAGTTGTTGACATTTCTATGTAAAAAAATTAGCCAATTAAGTAGGCTCCTGTTCCGCCATCTTGAATGATATCGGAGTGAAATTTTGGGATTTGTTGTTCCAATCTGTCTACTTTTAACTTCTACATTCAAGCTGTTTTCTTTGCATACACAGGATGGTCCATTTTGCACAATGTTATTTTTTCATTTTTTCTTAAATGGCACATCCAGTATTTTTATTGCAGATTTGAATAGCATTTTTTATGGGTTTTCATTAGATACTCACTTGTTACTACCTATTCCTAAGTGTTTTTGAATTATTTAATGATAAAGTTGAAAATTGTAAACATTTTTTATTTTTGTTGAATTTGTCAAAATATAAAATAAATAAAGACAATTTCATAATTCACAGAAAAACAAAAATGAAACAATGCTAATTGCTATAAAACCGTGAAGCTATAGGTTTATGGCACAATTCAACATTTTGCACTATAAAAGAGCGACCCTTAATAATTATTTACTCGTAGAACTGCATATCTGTAAACTCTAAAATGGAATTAAAGAACACAATGAATAACAGTAGCTTCGTATTCGATCGTCTTTTTCTGTTTCTTAACAACTTAACAAATGAAAGCCACTTATTATAAATAATTCGTGAAGAACTGTCAGATAATTATCTGATAATGACTTAGTAATTTACTTAGTGTGCGATGAATTTTTCAAAAGAAGAGCTGATTAATATGATCTATGTTTTGGGACAAGCTGAAAGGAATTGTTTGTTGGCACCCAGGATTTATAAACAAAAGTATCCTTTAGCTGGACATGCAAGACCTGAAGCGTTTCAACTTCTTCGAGAACGATTTGAAGAGACAGGAAACGTCATGTACAAAAAAAGAAATGTAGAAAATCGTACAGTTGCAAACGAAGAAAACGAGTTGACAGTTTTATTAAATTTAGAAGAAAATCGTGACGTAAGTATTCATCAGATTGCGGTACAAGTAGATCAAAGCCTATGACCGCAAGATTTGGCAACTCGTGTCGCATTTTGCAATATTATTCTGGACAAAATTAACCAACAAGCTAATTTTGTTGACTTTGTAGTATTTAGCGACGAAGCAAGTTTTAATAGCATATGAGTTATTAAACATAATAGTCACTATTATCCGTTGAAAATTCACACTGGGCACGACAAGTAGTTTACCAACATCAGTGGACTGTGAATATGTAGGGTAGTATTATCAATACTGATGTAATAGGACCTTTCTTTTTCGATAGTTCCCTGACTGGTGAAAGATATCTGCCATTCTTTTAAGAAGATTTGCCACAGTTGCTTGAAAATGTGAATCAACATACTCGACAACGAGATGGATCCTCGCCGCACTACCATAATCTAGTACGTCGGTTTTTACAAAATTGGCGCGAAGATTGCTGGGGAATTCGCGGTGATCTCACTCCCCTAGACTTTTTTTCTGTTGGGATATGTAAAACAGGAGGTATGTAGGGATTTGCCTACTACACAAGCCAATATGAAACTTCGAATTACTAAGGCTTTTCGAAGTATTCGAAGAGGCACCCTTCAAAATGTCAAAGCAACCTTTACTAGGCGGATGAGAATGTGCATTGCTGCAAATGGAAACATTTTTGAAAATTTAGTATAAAATTTGTAATTCTTTGTGTCCTTTACTTCCCTTTTAAAGTTTAAGTTGTTTTAAGTTAACGTTTATAGTTATGCAGTTCTACAAGTAAATAATTATTAAGCGTTACTCTTCTATAGAGCAAAATGTTGAATTGTGTCATAAACCTATAGCTTCACGGTTTTATAGCAATTAGCATTGTTTCATTTTTGTTTTTCTTTGAATTATGATATTGTCTTCATTTATTTTATATTGTGACAAATTCAACAAGAATAAAAAATATCAATTTTCAACTTTATCACTAAATAATTCAAAAACACTTATGAATAGGTACTAAAAAGTGAGTATCTATTGAAAGCCCGTAAAAAAATGCTATTCAAATCTGTAATAAAATACAGGGTGTGCTATTAAAAAATGAGAAAAATAACATTGAGCAAAATGGACCACCCTGTATGTGCAAAGAAAAGAGTCTGCAATCTGAATGTAGAAGGTAAAACTAGACAAATTGGAAAAAGAAATTCTAAAATTTCACTCCGATATCTTTCAAGATGCCGGAACAGGAGCCTACTTAATTGACTAATTTTTTTACATAGAAATGTCAATAACTTAGGAACCGTTAGTCGTAGACCCATAGTACCTTACATCATTTTGCTCAGCATTTAACAGCAAATTCAAATATATAAAAATATATAGGGTGTTCCTTTAACAAAAACACAAGTTTAGTGTAGTACTCGGAAATGGGACACCCTGTATATACAAAAATATTTTTACAAGATGCTTCTCGTTGTTGACTACAATAATCTGTTATAAGATTTTTTTATTAAATCTTATTATATAGATAATCTCCACCCCAAATCGTTGGGACACTCTGTATATATATATATATATATATATATATATATATATATATATATATATATATATATATATTATATATATATATATATATATATATATATATATATATATATATATATATATATATATATATATATATATATATATATAACGTGTCCCAGATAACATTTCAACATGGGGATCTCGCTTATTATAAAAGATACAGATTTGGTTAAATTAGATGAATTACTCCTAAGGATTAGTGAAATTATAGGACACTCTCCAATTTCCAAATTTCCATATATTTTAAGACTTATGGCAAGAAAAAGAAAAATGTCAAATTTCTTTACCTGTGACGTTTTAAAATTCTTTGTGATGTAGTTTTCGAAATACCAGTGTTATGTTCAATTTCTCTAACAGATGTTGAAGGATTTTCAATAACTGATTGTAATACATTTAGTTCTGCATCTTCATTCCGTAATTTCGGGTTTCTAGTAGGTTTTGAAAATGAACCATCTTCTTTTTAATTACCAAATTTCTGTACGTACGAACACTGGGCTGCCTTCTTTCAGGATACAGCCACAAGTACATCCGTTCAGCTTCTAAACTGTTTTTATGTAACAACTCTACATATCAAACTTTTCAGTATTAGTAAATAAAGCCATGTTTGACACAAAAATATTCAGGAACGAGTAATTTTTAAGTGACATTAAATTCGATTGTGTTTTTATGTTTCACGGCCTGATTATTGTTAAGAGTCTTTAATAAAATACATTTTTTAAAATTTTCTTTGTTGTTTTTAAAAATAGATAGTACAAGTGCTATATCATTGTAAAGAGGATAAAAAAACACGATCAATTATTTCAAAGCCGACTTGTCGTTCCATAAGAAAAATTTAATTTAGGGGTTGAACCTAAAAATAGAAAGTGCAAAAAAATCCAAATTGATATTTAAATTCTGCATAAAAATATCTTAAGAAAGTGCAAATAAAATTTATATGTCTAATATAACAAAAAAGATATTACAAGAAAAAGAAATTTGACATTTTTCTTTCTCTTGCAATAACTCTTAAAATACATGGAAATTGGAAAATTGGAGAGTGTCTTATAATTTCACTAATCCTTGGGAGTAATTCATCTAATTTAACCAAATCTGTATCTTTCATAATAAGCGAGATCCCCATGCTGGAAATGTTATCTGGGTCACGTTATATATATATATATATATATATATATATATATATATATATATATATATATATATATATATATATATATATATATATATATATATACAGAGTTTCCCAACGATTTGGGGGTGGGAGATTACTCCTATATAATAAGATGGCACGGGAATCCTGTATCGCAAGATCCTCCCAGTTGGTAAAACAGTTGTTGCTGCTTTCTGTTTGGAAGTTTTACAACGTTTGTTCGGTAGAATTCGTCGAGTTCGACCAGAATATATCGTTCCTGACGAGTGGTGTCTGTTACACGATAATGCTCCGAGTGCACATCGTTGATTGTTCGTCAATTTTTGGCATGAAATCAAGCTTGTGTGAATTATTCACAGTATTTACCTGATTTATCATTGTGTGACTTCGTACTATTCCCAAAAATGAAAATGAAGTTGAAAGGACGCTTATTTGATGACATCGAGACCATCGAAAGAGCGTCGACGCGCACCTTGGCGGCAATACCGAAAAATGAGCTCGAGAAGACATTTGAATCACTGT
Source organism: Vesta saturnalis (assembly GCA_036346205.1). Classification (NCBI taxonomy): domain Eukaryota; kingdom Metazoa; phylum Arthropoda; class Insecta; order Coleoptera; family Lampyridae; genus Vesta; species Vesta saturnalis. The sequence goes on along the minus strand of JARFJB010000595.1, from coordinate 975,911 downwards.
TGAGTCGCTGTAGAAAGTGCACTGAATCAGGAGGAGAATACATTGAATAAAGAAAAAGAAAGATTTGAAAAAAATTTAAAGTTTTGAATTTTATAAAATTAATTACTGTAGGTTTAGAAATAATTAAATATTTATTATATAAAAACCAATGTGCATTTGCTTTTGCAATACTGGCTTTATTGTGGATAAGCTTGATTGTTAATAAAAAAAAATTGTGGACAAATCACAGAAACAAGTAATTCTGTTGAGCCTGTATAATTTAATTTTGTTTCTTTATATAGGAACTACTTACTCAAGCAGAAATAATAAAAAATTTTTGTGAATATGTAATTTAACATAAATTAATCATGAGTTTAATGTTGTAAGAGCATCGGCCGTTACGGAAGTCTGTCAAGTGTTGGTAAACATTAAGAGACTTGGGACTCTCAGGAAACTGCAACATGTGGTTTGTTAAAACTTAGGAATACAACTCAAATCCCATCTTTCGTCTTCCTAATCTGACGAATAACAAAGACTTTACATTGTGTAGCATTAATTTTGTGATGTAAATGCTTAATGTACTTGTATTAAAACAAACATTTAAATTTTGCAACTATAAATAAAGGTAAATTAGGTGTTACGACGTTAGGCTGATTAAATATACAATAATAAAGTTTTGACATGAAAATACAAAGCTTATGGTGTGAATCCATGAACATTAGAAATAACAAAATAGAATTATTTGAATAAGCAAAAAGGCTAAAGCCAACAAAACAATCGTTTTGGTTTATTTGTTATGTAAACACAATCATATAGCTTTTCACTGAAAATTCATTATACAAAATCAACTAAAATAAAATTATCCTCTCATAAGTTGTCTTCTGAAAAAGAACAATTTGTCAGCTTATAAACTTTAACGCTAAATTAAGTAAACAGATCTTTGCATTTACTTGGTAATTTACATTTGGTATAAATTACTTTATAGAGAACGAGAATGCACTTTAGCTAATACGTAAAGTAAAATTTAAGTCTGTGCGGAAAGCAAGATCTAGACAAGGATTCCAAAAATAGATCAATTAAGGAATTGCTTTATCAGAATGAAATATTTAAGTTTGAGAACGAATTGCAGAAAGTAAATTTAGTGAAGACTGGAAAATGGGCATGAAACAGTATTTATCTTTCACGAGTTTCACATTTGACGATAAAAGGGATAAAAATTAAATTTTAATTACAAACAAATGCATTCACTAAATTTTATCTAATTAAGAAACGTTGCAGATGTAAGATGCTTAATTAGTAAATGCAATTCGTGGCTCACGACTTGTGACATTCGCACCAACAAACTATTTGCATGTCAAATTCCTATTGTGACACATCACTTACGGGTATAATTAATCTTGTTACAAATTTACATAAGCGATAAGTGTCTCAGAACTTAATTCATTCGTTGTGTCAACACTAAAGTACAGCATGCTTTCTTGATTAATATTAAAGCGTTACATTTTTCAGTGTACGAATACATTTGCAAAATTCAATCGTTAATTTAATTTTCCAAATAAATTACGTAGAAGAATATGAAGAGAACTTAAGGCTGGCTTCGATGATCAGGTACCAACTCTGAGTTAAAACTTATACAAAACTCCAATAAATAAAGTTAACAGTCTGATACATTTCACTGTCAGAGAACTTTCCAAATAAGTATTACATGTTCTGAAATAATATTCCACCCTTTGTTCAACGCTAATTTTCCGATACTTATTACAGTCCTAGAATTTGGCAGTGAACCTAACGTAATTTGGGAAGTGGAATACCTCGAAATCACTTCCAGTTAAATAGATAAATAAATCACAATTAAAGGTGTTTTGTAATTGCCTATTACCAGAATTAACGTTTCAAATTAAATTTTCTAATGAAATTTGTTGATGCTATACAAACCAATTATAGTCACTGTACAATTTACTACTTTAACAATTACTTTTTGAGAATTATATTAACTGAATATAAATGTTAATAATAGTTTCTTTTCGTTGAATATGTAATAATTATACCTATTGTGAAATGCAAGTGCGAGTCTCCTAAAAACACGATATTCTCAACAAACATGTTTCTTCGACGATACATTATGTGACAGGCGTTTAAGCTCAAAGAAAACCCGTGTGACAGATACCTCCTCGCGTGGATCTAAAATTTCAGTGTCACCAAAAAAGTAAATCCAGTTGACTGAATTTTCTAGCATTTTATGTAAGTAAAATAATGCTTCACGTATTCACTTCACCGTTTTTCTTTCTTATACCATATCCCTAATTATGTTATTCAACATCGAATTGTGCAACTAATGAAGGTTTTGATACATAAACAATTTATTCCTTACTAAAGCATTTAATGTTGATTCCTAAGATTATGAAAACTAATGTAATTAACTTGCCAGAATTCTAATTGTCAGCATTTCATAACTACAATTATTTCTAGTGATGAATATAAGCACTAACAAAGTAACTATTTGTTTGCTCATCTTGTTTTCGCTTGAGCATAGGACTGATTTAGATGGATTGTCTCAAATGCAAATGTATCAAGTATCAAATTAAAGTTAAAAATGTTTAAACGTTAATAAAATGTACAAAATAGCACACTTCAAATAATAAACTCAATACTTAAGTTTAGTCTTCATCACATTATATGTACGTTATTAGTCATAAATTACTGAAAGAGATGTATTTTATGATGTTATTAAATAATTCGTAGTTTTGTAATTCAACATAAAAAATTATGTTTACATGTTGTGGGCGTTTTGCCTATGCTAGAATGCCAAATTATGACGTGTAGTTGGAAGTGTTAAATGAAACTAAACGGTGTCAAGAACAACAAATTCTATTTTATTTAGTCGTACTTTGTCAAGATACAATGTAATATTATTATTAAAGGAAACATACCAAACCTTATGCAATTGAAGCGTTTAAAGTAATGAAATTAAAATAAAAATCAACGTATAACAAACAGGCTTTGTTTTAATATCAGTATCGTTGACCATAGTCATTGAAGAATTAAAATATGTTGTAATGATTCTATACAACAATAAGTTTGCTTAGGTAACAGAATAATTTCTCTCATTTGATTATATACAGGGTATCCCGGTAATTGACTCACATCCGAAGACCTATAATTTTTTTTCTGCGGCGCTTCGTTTGAGTGCTGCAATGTGGTAAAGGTTCTTTTACTAAATCAGTTTTTTTTAGGTTTTTACAGAAACGGTACGTCATAGTTGGACATTAATAACACTTTTACTATTAATATCATGGGTGGCCATTTCAGTGGTGTCAATTTTTTTTTCGAAATTCTAACACAATGAAGAATTCAAGATGGCGGAGAGTAGAACCGGGGCACTTGAACTTTCACTTTTACGTCACAAATGCCCCGGGGTGTGGGGCACTTTTTTTACTCGCCCACGTGAGCGACCGTATTTTCAACCCTCGATGGAATTTTTTATCCCTAATTAAGGCATTTTTTTGATTTTTATTAGCTTACGTGGGAGACCGTATTTTTCACCCTTATTTTTTATGGTTTCTTTTCGGAGGCCTTTTTCAACCCTAATTATTACTGGTAGTATTAAAGACTTTTTGACAGCTAGGTCTTTGAGCTCGCTTACATGGGGATATTTTTAACCCTTATTTTAATGACTTCTTGTCCTTTTGGTTGTATTAAGAGCCTTTTGACAGAAATTTTTGCCAGCTAAGCTTTTTTTTTGTATATGCTAACGTGAGGGCTGTATTTTAGGGCTAGAGGCTGGTCTGGGGTTGCATATATGGCTAGGGTTATTTCTGGTAGATCATTTTTTCTTGTTTTCTCAGCTCGGACATTCTGGCAGGGCTTGTAATTAGATCTTTTCAATGATTTTTAATTTGACCTCAGGATATAAAAAATATACATTTGAGTTTAAGCTGACGTGTATTGGTTTTATGTCTATTTATTATGCTAAGAAAAATGGTATTAAAAATATTTCTATTAATACACAGTGTGTTTTATCTATATACGAAATTCATTTTACAACCGCATACTTATTCTACCTTGAAGAAAATTGCTAGCCTTGAGAAACAAGTTGGCCTTGAAGTTAGTCATTGGTTGAAGTCTACCTTGAAGTTAGTCGACCTTTGAAGTTAGCTGTAAGCCTTGTTTTTGAAGTCCACTTTGAAGTTAGCATTGTGAATTTTAATGGTTTATGTTGACCTTTGACCCTGGAAGATACTATAAAAATGTACGTTTGAGTTTAAGCTGGCGTGTATTGGTTATGCCTATTTTTATTATGCTAAGAAAAATGTTATTAAAATATTTCTATTAATACACAGTGTGTTTTATCTATACACGAATTTATAACAACATACTTAAATTATTTAGACTTGAGAAAATTGTTAACCTTGAGAAACAAGTTGGTCTTGAAGTTAGTTAGTCATTGGTTTATGTCTATTCTTATTATGCTGAGAAAAAGGTTATTAAAATATCTCTATTAATTCCCATTCGTAGACTGCGTGTTTTATCTATAAACGATTATATAACAGCATACTTAAATTATTTAGCCTTGAGAAAAAATTGCTAACCTTGAGAAACAGGTTGGCCATGAAGTTAACCAACCTTGAAGCTAGTTAGTCATAGGTTTTGAAGACTACCTTGAAGTTAGGCTTGTGAATTTTAATGGCTTAAGTTGACCTTTGACCCTGTAAGCTACTATAAAAGTGTGCGCTAGAGTTTAGTTAACTTAGTTATTGTTTGAAGAGCATCATATCGTCATGGATTCTTTCTCAGTTAACCAAATTTTGGGTTTATTCAGTGCAGGTGCTTTAACCGACGAGGGGCTAAAAAATGCGTACAATATCATCACTTATAAAATGTTGTGCGAAAATGACACCGTCGATTCGGTAGATGTTTATAACGATTTTCTGGAGGCTGCACAACGAGCTGGTGGAGTGTAAGTATATGATGGTTTTATTTTTTAAGTTTTAATAATATTTTTAAGACCTGCTCAAATAAATATGGAGGACGTGTTTGACAATGATGATGAGATGGACACTTCCGCAGCAGGGAACTTGATAACGGTATGTCTTTTTAAATTTTTATTGTCGCACTTACTGAATGTGTACATTACAGCAAAACCAAACGGGCTCAGGTTCTCAGCAGCAGGCCGGACCATCCTCAGGGTTCAATCATATTAATATAATTGGGGAATCAACCAGTAAATTTATTAAAAAATTTAATACCAGATGTAAAACGCTACGGTTTAGTTTTAATGATGAGACGTGCAAGGATAACCCCTTAACGTGGCTACAGGTAAAATATATCAATTACTAAAATGTTATTTATCTATCGCATATCTTTTTACAGAGTGCATTTCAAGAACTGTATGCATACATAGTGAAGGATGCGGCTCCTTCAGACCGTGTGGGGATCAAGCTAAGAAACCCGAATTTTCCAGACAAACCAATTGGCACTTCATTTAGAAGAGTGGACCAGTTGTCGGTGAAGGTGATAATGTCGCTGCTGGAAAAGGTAATGCAGAGCAACGCTAGTTTTTTCTCGAGCGACCTATTAGTTTTAAACGTTGATAGAGTGTCGGTACCTGTAGGCTATGGGCGCAAAAACTTAACAGGGTTAAAATTTGCAGACTTTTGTAAAGTAAAAACAAAGGGTATTATTGTTGTACCATCAACAATTAATGAAAACAACTGTTTAGCTCGTGCCCTAGTCATTGCTATTGCATTTAGAAATAACGATTCAATGCGAAGTAGTATGGAAGCGGGATGTCCATTACTTCAAGAGAGGGCTATACAACTCTGCCAAAACAGTGGGGTAGATCTTAGCCAGGGTGGTAGTTACGAGCATATTCAGGCACTTCAAAATCATTTAGCTTCATATACCATTGTAGTTTATAATTCGCATATAGGTTATTCGGTTTATTTTGAGGGTCCTAGGGATCAGAGTAGAGTAGTTTTAAATTTAATATTAGAAGACGAACACTATAACGTAATTACAGTCTCACATCAGCATTTACTTGCAGTTATTACTGCGAGCAATGTAGAAAACGTTGTAATGACAAGAAACGACATGTAAAATGTATGTACCAGTGTCCCGCGTGTCATCAAAAACCACCTTGCTCCGTTCAAAATCCTAAAATTGTTTGCAGTGACTGCAAGAGAGATTTTTATGGGGAGGAATGTCTTAAAAACCATAAGGACGCTAAACTCTGTGAAAAATTACGCAGATGTTTAAAATGTCTTAAAACAACTGAAGTAAAGGGTAAACATAGATGCGGATACAGTCGCTGTCCTACATGCATGAACGAAAAACCTATCGGTCATATTTGTTGCATGGCCGTTAACAAGGCTCGACGTGGCAGTAGTAATGGTAAACCATCTATGTTTATCTTTTATGATTTGGAGTGTATGCAAGAGAAGGTGTGTGAGGGAACGAATGATAGATTTCTGCATGAGTCCAATCTATGCGTGGCGGCGAATGTTTGTTCCACTTGTATCAAACACACTGACAATTTAGATGAGTCGTGCTCGATGTGTAGCAGAAGAGTGCACATTTTCAGGGAAAACCCTGTTGAATCGTTTCTGTCATATGTTGCCGAGAGAGCACGAAAATTTAAAGTTACATGCATTGCGCATAACATGAAAGGGTACGATGGGTGTTTTGTGCTCAGGTGCATGCTAGCTAATAATAATCAGTGGAGACCAAAAGTCATCACCAATGGTTTAAAACTAATTTCTATTCAATGCGGCGATATCAGGTTCATTGACTCCCTTAATTTCATCCCGTGACCGCTCTCGGCATTTCCGAAAACTTTCAACTTCCCCGAGTCCAAAGGTTATTTCCCATATCTCTTCAACACATCCGAGAATCAGAATTACGAGGGTCCATTTGCACCACTTGAATATTATTGTGCAGATCAGATGTCGGCGGATGATCGACAAGCACTTTTAGAATGGCACACGACCCAGAGTAATTATGTTTTTAAGATGAGTGAGGAGATTGTGAAATACTGCCTGATGGATGTTAAGATCCTCGTTAAAGGTTGTATTAGTTTCTGGTCCACCTTCACGACCCAAAATAAAGTCGATCCGTTTGAGGAGGCTATCACTATTGCTAGTGCTTGCATTAAAGTGTTTCGCAGACGTTTCCTCAAAGAAAACACAATAGGACTCATTCTAAAAGGCGGTTATAGACGTGCCGATAATTAATCAAAAGTCGCGATACAATGGTTACGTTGGGTGGAACATTCACAGCAAGTGACCATACAGCACGCAGGGAAAGCTCGCGAGTTTAGAACACCTGAAGGTGTTAAGGTTGACGGCTATTGCGCAGAGTCAAACACCGTTTACGAATTTCAGGGGTGTTATTGGCACGGTTGCGAGGAATGTTTTCCCAATCAAGCCAACGTTGATCCCACACTCCGGGGCATTTGTGACGTAAAAGTAAAAGTTCAAGTGCCCCGGTTCTACTGCGGAGGAAATTTTTTTCCCGAAAAATAAAAAAAGAAATTAAACATTTTACGCTTTAAAAAAAAATTCATGCATGTCTTTGTGGCGCCCAAAAAATTGGTCGCATTTAGCAGAAATTTTGTGGATAATTAATCCTAATTTCGTTAGCAATAATACCCAATTTCAGCTTAAAATGATTAAAACTGTAGAAATGGTACAATATTAATATTTAATTCGGTAAAAAAAATGTATCGAGTCGTATGGTTTGTTGAATCATTTGTTTCAAATGACAATAATCATAGTTTCTCTAGCTTTGCATGTGTTTAATATTCATTTGCATGTGATTAATATTGATTTCATCAGAAAATTTGATATGAATTTTTCTAAAGATGTGTACGTAGACATACATTTTATTTGTGCATTGGCAGATGGAAATTGTCGACAAGCTGCTAGATTGTATGCAATTGGTAGGTAAGGTAGGCACTGTCACTGTACTGCTAGATTTCATTATAAAAATACTTAGCTTTTGGGTTTAAATGGTGTATTTTTTTATTTATACAAATTTAAATGTTTCGATAACAATTACAGCTGTCGTCATTAGTAAGTGGTAAAACCTTGAAAAAATTACTGAAATGTGAAATATGAAAAAGATGGAAACGCGTTTTCATATTTTTCGTATTTCATAAATCACAAGTAATGTCTTAACAATTTTACCATTTACTAAGGACGATAACTGTAATTGTTATCCAAATATTTAAATTTATATGAAATATATATAAATAAAAAAATATACCATTTAAACCCGAAAGATAAATATTTTTATAATGTGTACTAATGGTGAAAGTTTACATTTTCATATGCTAGACTTCAGATTTTCCAATTTTATTTGTTTTACTCGTAGTAGATTTTATTGCGTTATGCTACTTTATATATTTGCTTTATTAGATATCCACAACGAAGGCACCCTAGTGGAAGGATTTTCAGCGGAGTCCATCAACATCTTCTTCGAACTGGGCCGGTGATGCCAGAACAGCGGCAAGATAGAGCTGGAGGCGCGCCCTTAGCTTTCACCGAAGCCGTACTTCACAAGATTGAAGAGAACTCGAATACGAGTACCCGCACTATTTCCAAAGCAATAAACTGTAACAAAACAGCCGTTTGGAATGTTTTAAAAGACCAATTGTTGTAGGCTTATCATTTACAAGAGACTTAACTACTGCATGCCGGGAATGAAGACCACCGAGTCACGTTTGGTAACTTCATGAGACTTTGGCGACGTGGAGTAAGGGATTTTCAACAAAGAATCCTGTGGATGGTTGAGGCCACATTCCACAAAGATGGCTTTGTAAACTTTAGAAATCAGCACGAATGGGCTGAAGAAAATCCTCAATCAATGATCCATCACGGCGCTAAACAGCGCTTTTCGCTAAAATTATGGGCTGGTCTAGTCGACGAATATCTGCAGTCGTATTTAGATGACTTGTCTTTGGCTCTGCAAGCCGCTTGTGGTTACAGCACGATGGAGCGCCGTCACAGTTGTTGGCCATAACTTTCACAAATCGGAGGGTAACATTTCATTGACTCAACAAACTTTAGTTTTAACCCGTTTTTTGGAAACGAATTGACAATTAACAAGGCAACACATTTCAATTTTTTCAGGTGGATTGGGAAAGGTGGACCTGTTCAATAGCCACCACGTTCTCCTAACCTGATGCCACTGGACTTCTATCTCTAGGGCCACATGAAGAATTTGGTCTATGATGGGACTGATATTGCAAGCGAACAAGACCTGTTTGCCAGGATAATAGCTGCGATGGGGGAGATCCAAGATAAACCTGAAGTCATCAGAGCCGCAGCCAACTCATTTGCAAGAAGGTGTCAGGTTTGCCTTGCTCAAGGACGTGGGCACTTTGAGAACTTGGGGTGCTTTTTGACAAATTTTGTTAGGCAAAGCTATTACACATGACATTGATAGTTTTGCTCATTACAATATTACAGATTAATTCGGCTATTGGAAATTGCACCGAAAAGACAAAACTTCTCCAAAGAAAAATGATGTTCATTTTTCCACTGGTGACTTTTGCTATAATTATTATAAAGTCATCAAGACACAAACGATTCGGTTAATTTTCTTTACCGAATTAAATATTAAAATTCTGCCATTTCTACGGTTTAAAAATTTTAATTTCTTTTTTATTTATTTTTTTTTAAATGTAACTGAAACAACATTCCCAAAAATGTCATTGAATTCGGGAAAAAAATTTCATCCGCCATCTTGAATTCTCCATTGTGTTAGCATTTCGAAAAAAAAATTGACGCCACTGAATTGACCACAAATGAATTAGTAGTATAAGTGTCATTAGTTTCCAGCTATCACGTACCGTTTCTGTAAAAACCCAAAAAAAACTGATTTCGCAAATGAACATTTACCACACTGCAGTACTCAAACCATATCCATTTTGCCGAGTTGGGACATTACGCCGATCAAGACCAAAATACCGAACGAGATTTAGGACATTTCACCGAATACTAAAAACGCCGGCACTATATTTTGGAAGCCTAAAACGCCGAACGTGATCAAAACGTCGACGACCATTTTGCCTACTGAACCCATTTCGCAGAATTTCAATATTGAACCAATACGCCGAATGTGACTAAAACGCCAACGGTCATTCCACCGAATGCACCATTCTGCTGAATGTTAATGATTGACAATTTGATCAAAGCAACGAATGACCAAACTGTCGAATGACCAAAACGCCGAATGACCAAAACGCCGAATGGCCAAAACGCCGAATGCCCAAAATGCCGAAACTTAATCATGTAAGAGAACTACATGCCGGCACCAGTTTCTTTTATAGACTATCAATAACTTAAAATGTAGTTAAAAATACTTATTACAAGTACGTGTAGGCAAATAACACGTTCGCGGACGCATCTGAAATCCTAGTTCTGGTAGTAACCCCTATAAGTGATGATGAAGATGATAATTATAGTTCCAGATCTAATGACCTTCAATTTTCTGACGAAGACCGCAATGAGCATAGATATAATAATAATGAAGCGGTTTTAGACGAGTTTCGATAACAATCACAATTATAATCCTCAGTAAATGATATTTTTAATTAATAAATGAAGATGACAAATCAGAATAGCTTCTAACAGACGAACGCTAAATTGATAAAAATCCATTAGGTGCTTTAGACAATTCTGGTGGAATTGTTGGTTGTTATTAGAGAAGGGTACTAATAATTACAGCAATAATATTTTTAACAAAATTTTCCTAAACGTAAATACAACAGGTCATATAAATTTATAACAGCAATAAGAAAAGAATTAGTGATACTAATTTGTCTCCTTCTTTTGAGAGTACTGTCACGAGCTCCAAAATTGAGAAGGTCGTTTTATTTCGATTCACTAAATTATCAGACAGTGTTTGTCACAAAATTGTCTCGTAGACGAT
>JARFJB010000595.1:945000-960000 GCA_036346205.1 Vesta saturnalis | reverse complement strand
GAGTCATCGAGTAATCGCGTTACATTAGATGGTTCTACCTCCTCTTATAGGATCTGTTTCAGCAATAACGTCCGCTTCGACGAATATCAACAGAGGATCTGAAATTAAACGTAGCTTTGACGAATGAAGGTGCAACAAGAGGCTTGAACTTGAACGCAACAGGTGTTGATGTTGCGGTAGGTACTCTGATTTCCCCGGTTCTACTTTAATTTCCGCGTTAGCGAATTGCTTCCAAGGATGCATTATAGATTTACATGTAGTTTCCGCCAAACAATATATTTCAAGTTCCCCTCTCTTTAATAATTCAAGCTTGGCTTTGACTGCATTACGAGTTTGCCTTAATTTCTCATTAACCACCTTATTTCGGACATCCATTGCGACTGACTGCATACTGCAACTGAATGCGAGTGTCGCCCTCTGCTGAAATAATCGCGAATTACATCTTGATTGAGTCACGAGATGTAGTCGAAAATCATTATAGAATCGTTAGCGATCTCTTCGGGAATGAGTACATCCATCTTATCGCTTAACGCGTTATACCTAATACCCCTTATTGGTTTGAGTAAATGCTTTAAGTATTTATACTTCGGATGCTCGAGCGACTTCGAGTAAACGTATACATTTTCAAATTTTAGACCGTACGGTGCTCCCAATAAGCTAATCATTATATTGGTTTTTCCGCACCTTGAAGGTTCGCAAATAATTGCTCTAATTGATGCTGGAAAGAGACGACCATGCTTTCCCGCAACTTACGATTTGAAGAAATCGTGTTCGTCCACAGCTAGTTCTTCAGGCTGCTTCGTAAACTTCATCATTCAGTTGCTGATAGTATAGTGATCAGTGCACATGCTGCTGGGAAGAGTAGTATTAAATATCTTAATAATCAAATTACCTATTGAACTGCATATTCCGGATTATCGATATTGCGAACCAGGAACCAAGCTACAGAAACGTTTAGCTCGTGGCGATCCCGGTATAAATCCTCTAGACGAAGCTTGCAAGAACACGATATCGCCTATCATATTACTAACGATATTACAGGTCGTCATCAAGCAGATAGGTTGCTTTGAGATTCAGCTTGGAATCATTTACCCTCGAAGGATTCGAGTTTTGGTGAGAAAACAACCGCTTTTGCCGTAGCGGACGCTATAAAGGTTAAAACCACGCTGAGTATGGGCGCTAAGAAGGTAACGAAGAGGTGCTCGTTTAGAGGAGGAGTTTTTTCAGCCTATTCGAAAACTTGTCAAACGTCTGCTTGAACATGGCAATCTGAAGAAACGTATTGATGTCAGTCTATCGGCTGCTAAGAAGGCTGTTAAGATTGTTAGCGGACAGAAGGTGTAAGTGCCTAGAATCATCCCGATACGTAAACCTGCCGGCTTTTTTCCATTCCTAATACCCCTGTTCGTCGGTCTCTTGGCTGTAGGTGCTCTTGCCGGTGGTGCGAGCCGTATAGCTTAAGCAGTCAACTACCCCTCGTCGGCGAAGAAGCAATTGGAGGAGGTTTAACGTCATAACGCAATAATTGAGGCGTTGGATCTAAGCAGCGGCAGAGGCCCTATAAGAAGGAATGTGTTTTATACTTGAAGTCGTATCAAAAAAACGCATACACTTACCGCCGAGAGAATTAACCGATTCCGATCTAAATAAGTACGCTAAAGATGTGCAATTCTTTAGAGAAGTGTTTAGGCGCGATACCACATAAGCACATAAACCGGATGTTAACAGATGTGCTATCGTGAACCTTGACGACAATAGACGAAGAGGTCATTGGGTCTTCTACGACAGCTTTGGAGATTTAGCGCCATCACTTGAAATAATTAGATACTTAAGAGGTTGTAAAAATACAAATAATTATGGTAAGGAGCAGAATAATACATTTATATGTGGGCATTTATGTTTAGACTTTTATATAATAGATAGCTTGCAATATTATTTATTTGTCGTCGTTCACGTTGACAGGTGCGGTAACGTGCTCGGTGAAACGAATTTTCCACCGATCGTGCTTGATCCTAATTACCAGTATGGATTAAGATTGGCTGGATTCTACAGTAGCAATTCCATACGAAATATTCATGAGGGTAACAACAAGTTTTACTATATTACGCAACGTGGTAAGCAAGAAGACATTACTATTCCAAGCGGAGTATATGAAATTGAGGTGATTAAGAAATTTCTACAGCGTAAGGTTAACACGCATAACACCATCGACTTTATATTAAGAGCAAACAATAATATGCTAAAATGTGAAGATATAACATAACGTAGACTTTAGAAAGGAGGATTCTATTGGGCGCATGCTCAGCTTCTCACCTAACGTGTACAAGACAGGTCTCATCCATCAATCTGATATGGATGTTCAAATAATTAATGCTACAAATATACATCAGGAGTGTAATTTAATTGGAAGCGTATACAGGAACAGTGAGCAGTGGCACGCCATCTTCGAGTTCGACATACACGTTATAAATTAATCAAGGAGCCGCGCACAGTCATTTACTTACTTGTACTTACTTGGTAACGAGAAAGTAACTTGATTGTTTTGTCGCGTCATTGTGACTCTTTGGATGAAAAGAGCCTGTCTCGCCAAGGCGGTTGTAAATATTTCTAAACAGTTTGTAATTTGGTTGCCTTCGATTTGGGTATTATTGTAAATATCTTCGGGCCGATGCTAATCCATTATAATTTAACTGAGCAAAACAACAAATCATACCACGCATTCCACCGTTAGAAAAATTGTTATGCGGTGACATTTTTTGATTAGTAGTCACTATGTTCACTGAAAATAGCTAATTACTAAATTTAAATCATAAAAAGGGTGATAATACTACTAAATACGTTTGTTATCGAATTCAAAACTTGTTACATAAATTTGACAAATATTGACACAAGCCTACTCAATAAAATAAATAACGCAACATTAGTGGCTAAGCCAACTTTGCATATTTTATTAATTAAAAATTTTATAAGTGAAACAAAGATCTTTTTCAGAGCAAATAACTCAAAAACCGATAGAGTTAGACAAATTGGACAAGAGTACTTTTTTTATGTAAAATTAAACTGGTGTTCAGATTTTTAACTTATTTTAACCATTATTCAATGGACAAAGAAGATATGATCTAAGCTACTGAAGTAACAGGGTGCCAATAGCGCCCTCTGTGAGCAGTCACAAAATAAGTTACAAATTCGTAGTTTCTCATGCCACAAAACCTAAAACTACCAAATTTTATGTTCATGCTGTTAAAACTTTTTTCGTTTGAACACCCTGTATCTCCTAAACCAGCAACATCTTTATAAGGCACGTTGGGCTTAATATTCATATTTTGGTATCTGTAGTTCAGAGATTGCCCATTTTTAATTACTCACCCTGTAATAAGTTGTGTGTAAAATTCTACCCTCATCATAATTTGAATTTTATAGTGACAATAAAACCTATTTTTTATAACAGCGAAACATCTATGTTTTTCCTAGTTTACATTTATAGTTTCTATGTAACATTTAACGTAAAGCTGTTTTGCCCATTAATCTTAACTTTTTATTGAAGTTTGAAATTGAATATTTGGTCGAGAATTGATGAAAGTTGGCCTTGAACTGAATTAAATAAAAACACATTTAGAAAGCAGTAAAATAGAAAATAGACATCGAGAATAAACTGACCTGATGTAATGAATTAGTCACTAAAACAGAAATAATGTGTTCCGTGTGATAATTTTAGAAAGATACGATTAAAATTAAATTTTGCTGGCAAACACCCGCAGTTTATGATTATATATATATATATATATATATATATATATATATATATATATATATATATATATATATAGATATATATATATATATTCACTGTGATATAGAATTACAAAGGGTTTTTCTCTCAGTAAAATAAAGTTTTAAAAATGGCCTTTTTCGATTGAAAGAAAGAAATAGTAAAAGAATAATTGAATTATTTAAATTACACTTGTATACAGCTTCATAATGTACCCAAAAAATAAAGCGACGTAATTTTTAAGTTTGATAACAAAAAAATCTGTAATTAAATAGTAATTCTTTTTAAAGTCGCCCTGTTAAAAAGTGATAGACTTGATTTCAATTTTAATTCTTGACAATAAGGATTTGATTATTTTGATATCCTGTTCGTTCTTTATTGTTGACGTATGGGAAACGTATAAAATTTTTCTTGGAAGTAAAGTTTGCTGCCCTAAAAGTGATATAAATCTATACTTCTGAAACGAAATATATTTCTGCTGACCGAATACTTTGTGCCCATATTTTGTTTGGAATCTTCGGTTATAGAAGAACACGTGGTTTGAATAATAATTGTTCTTGCTGTATAAAGGCATATTTCGAAATACAGTTTTTATTAATAAGTCTTTGACATCCTGAACTTACGCACGGACTAACAAGTAACGTTGGTTTAGTAAAGTAACACTTGGTTCATTATTTAGGCATTAATTAAGGGCAATTTTATTTATCTGATTAATGTATTTTTCTATTTACACGGTTTTCTATGGAGTTGTTGGCGACCTCATAGCCATACTTTTTAAGGTACGTTCCTTTTTGTTCTTTTGACTCCTGTTCTCATCGTGCAGTAGAGCATCGTCAAGCTGTCCCTCTAAGCACCAACTAATTATGTTACAGGATCAAACGACACTAGGGGCCGTGGAGGATTTCCAAGGTAAGCGGGTCCTGCGGGAAATGGTCGAAAGTTAGGTTCAAATACCTTACACTTACCATAAAAGAACAAATAACAACATTCAATCCGGAAAAAATAGTCTTGAGGCGCCACCTCGATCTAAAATTCCTCTGAAATTAATAGTCCTAGGCGAGTTGTTAAGTTAATTCTACCTGACGAGGGAAGATAGAATTGTAGCCTACTCGGTATAATCACACATATAATTCCTAAAGTCGTTTATCAGACGTAATGCCCTATTTACTGGGGTTGATTTGATTTAATTAATCCGGAGTATGTACGTACACTCATCACTAATAACCGTCCTTTAATGGGATTTTAACACAGGTCACCGCACAGTACGCCAACTTAAATGTCCGTTCTCATTCATGCTTTTAAACGCGTGTAAAAATTGGACTGACTGCCCTTCTAAATTTTTGTCAGAATATTTTAATTACATTTGATCACTAAATTCTTGATTGTGTATAAACGGTCGACCAAGTGCTATTAATAAACGCACAAAGGAAAAATGGGAAAAATAAGTTGGGAATGTAATGGAGTGCAAGAAAGTGCGGAAGAAATGAGAGAAAGAGAATGGAGGAAGCAACGGAAAAAGTCAAGTTTAGAAGATGGAAGGGTGAGAAAATGGGGTGGAAAAGATGGTGGGATATAGAATGTAAGGAAGCCAAGAGGAAGGCAAGAAGAACACTAAGACGGCGGAGAACGAGGAAAGCGGAAAAAGAAGAATATAAAGAAGCAGTAAAGGTATACAGGAAAACATGCGAAAGTAAAAGGGAAGAAAGCAAAAAGAAACAGAAAGAGCAGATTAAGGAGATAAAAACAGAAGAAGACGTATCGAAATTTTTAAAGAGAGGTATTTCAAAGACGCTCTGGAGGGAGAGCAAATACAGCAAAGAGAAGGAAGACAAAGTGAGAAAAGACACGAGATATGGGAAAAAGAAGAAGGAATAAAAGAAGAGGAAGTAAGAAAGGCAATAAAGAATGTAAAAAAGGGAAAGCGGCAGGAGAAGATGAGATTCAAGGTGAGGAGTGGATATACGGAGAAGAAAAGCTGGAAAAAGGATGACGGAAATAATAAACGAAATATGGAGAGGAGAAGGATTCTCGGAGAGGTGGAGGGAAGGACATATTTGCTCAGTGTACAGAAAAGGATACAATAATCGGATGACAAATTACAGGGGAATTACATTGCTAAACACGCCCTACAAAATATACGCGAACGTTCCAGAAGAAAGGTTAAAGAAGGAGGTGGAAGAAAAGAAACTATTACAAGATGGACAGGCAGGATTCAGGAAACGAAGAAGAACGACGGATAACGTATACATATTGAAGCACATGGCAAACAAGGGATTAGGAAAGAAAAGAGGCGAAATGGTAGCAGTATTCGTAGACATAACAGGGGCGTTCGACAGGGTGAACAGCCGAAAGTTCTGGGAGTACATGTGAAAAAAAAGATAAACAAAAGGCTAATAGAAAGGATAGAAGAAATTTACGAAGAAACGACGAACAGGGTGAGAGCAAATGAGAAACTGAGTGAAGGATTTGTAACGAGGAAGGGATTGAGACAAGGATGCCCACTGAGCCCAAGCCTGTTCGCTATATATACTGGAGACCTGGAGGAGACATTAAGGGGACAATAAGACGGAGTCCTGGTGGTGGGGAACATGAAAGTGTGGACGCCGGCATACGCGGATGATATAGTGTTAATAGCAAGGGAGGAAAAAGAATTGAAGGGGATGTTAAAAACATTGGACAGATATTTGAAAAGGAAAGATCTGGAAGTCAATGGGAGTAAAACAAAGGTAATGATATGGAGAAAAGGAGGTGGAAAAATGAAAAAGGAGGAATGGAAATGGAGGGATGAGGAGCTCCAGCAAGTAAACGAATTCACATACCTGGGGTACAAAATGAGACAAGATAATAAAGATGGGGAACATATAAAAAAGCGAGTGAGAAAAGGGAATAAGCTAATAGGGAAAGTGTGGAGTATAGGGGAAAGACTGTTTGGAATGGACATAAAGAAAAGAAAATTATTATTGAGAAACAGATAAAAAGTGTGGTACTGTACAGGGCGGAAGTGTGGGGGTGGAAAAAATACAAAGACATAGAGGGGCTGCAAGAAAAATACTGGAGGTAGATACTGGGAGTGGAAAGAGAAACACCATGATACATTATTAAGGAGGAGGTGCAAGTAGAGAAAATAAGGGTGGAAGCGGGAATCAGAGCAGTAAAGTACGAGGATGAAATGATTAGAAGAACGGAGTGCAAAATTCTACAAAAATGCTGGAAAGAAAAAAGAGAAGGAAGAATAGAATATGGTTAAGAAGGCAGGTAAGAATATTACGAAAGAACGGATATACAAAAGAAAAATTAGAAAGACTAAGAAGGGAAGGAGTGAACGTGAGAGAAGACATAATTAGAAGGGGTAGGGATGTTCAAAGGCACGAAAGATGGTCGAAGGTGAAAGAAGGAAAATACAATGTAAACTATAGGAACATTAAGGGAGAAGGGATACCTAGATATTTGAATGGGGGAGGTAGGAGGGAAAAAAAGAAAATGATAGCGAGATTTAGATGTGGAAGCGAATAGAGGGGAAACAAGTACTGGAGAAAGGACGAAGACAGAAAATGTAGGCTGTGCGGAGAAGAGATAGAGACGATTAAGCACATGTTGCAAGAATACAGGGAGTTAAAGGAGGAGGAGAGGACGGTGGAAGAGATATTAGAAGAAGGAGGAAGGGGAGCGGAGTGGATGCAGGAAACGTGGAACAGAAGAAGACAGTTAATGGGAGAAGAAAAATAGAGAAGAAGTGAGTGTAAGTGAAGTAAAGAAAGTAGAGACTGTAAATAGTGTAAATAGAGGATGTAATTAATAAAAGCCAATCACTGCAAGATTTTGTAAAATTAAGCAAATACTTTCAAAATTAACGATTGCTGTTTATTACCAATTGGTTTAAACACTTCCTAATTTTGGAAAAGTTTAATAACAATTTCCAACTCACACTAATCCTTTTATTTGCAAACGTGTAAATAGTTTATCCCCAAAAAGGAGTTTTACAGTAAACTAATATATGCTGCGGGACTAATTATTATTTACAAATAAAAAATAGCATAGGAGTGTCCCTGTGCTACCCCGTGACTCTTCCTTATGCATCCAGGCATCCACTCTGCAAAAAGCCATCATACTTATCCCGCTCTAACCAACACATCCTGTCCCAGAAGGGATTCTAACGCGCGTCTTTGCCGCGCACGAAAGCGGCAAACGGCACCAACGCAAAGTTCGGGACGAATCTATCAGCTATCTTGAAATTTTTACAAAAATCTTAATTATTCTTCTAAACATCCAAATTTCGCATTCATATTCATTCCACGTAACATCCAGATCCAGATTAAACTTTTCAATTCAGTGCATTTTAAACTCATTTGAGCATTTAAAATTTTTCATTGTGCAATGCTCTGTCATTTATACAAGCAAAATTATACATACGTATTCTTTCTCTATGGTCTAATATCATATCAACATATCATAAATTCACACGCCATCCATTTACAGTAATTTGAAACTCAAATTCCTTAAAATACGGTAGCCAGATACAGTAATATGCAGTATTGTCTCAAAGGGATGTTACTACAATATTTTTCATTCAAATTTAACACTTCTAACTCATAAATATTTATACCACATTTATATATGTTATGAAATAATAGTCAACGCTTTACTAAAAATTTCAGTAGCGCAGCATTTACACTAACTTACACTATGTATTTTTATGGTGTGTTTTTTATTTAGGTTTTCTTCATCAGAAGTAATACTATCTTTCAAAATTGTTTAAAATGTTGAAACAATTTTGTGAAATTGGAAAAATTGAAAACCCAAGCATAAGTCTGCTATTAACTTCAATTTCAAAACGATAGAAGCATTCACAAATATAAACATGACGTAAATAAAATAATCAAGTTAAATCCAACAAAGAGATCTTTATCAATAAGTGCAAGTGTTATTAACAATGAAAAGCATAATGCAGAACGTTTTTTGTGATTTAATTATTTGATGTCATGTTTATATTATATTATTTTATGTTTATATTCATATTTTTCATTGTTAGCTTTCGCCGTAGATAGTGTTCTGATTTGTCATCTTTAAGCCAGTTTTACAATATTTAATTTTTAATGACCTAGTTATTGTTTACTAAAATTTAATTTTATAGTTTACATCTTTAACAATTTTTAACAGATATTACTACTGACGGAGATCACTGTAAGTGTTATCGAAACGTTTAGATTGTATAATTTAAAATACACCATTAAAAAAACCCAAAAAGGTAAGTATTTTATTGTGTGATAATGGTGAAAGCTTACATTTTCATAGACCATTCATAAATTAAATATTGTTAAACTGCCTTCAAGATGACATGACATGACGGTCGAGGCTAACGATAAAAAATGTTATAACCAAAGAACAAATTTAACAAAATTTAACCAAGTTATGATGTAAGTGTAGAGTTGTGTAATACTTTAATTTAAAAATGATAAAAGCATACACAAATAGATACTTGACATCAAATAAAATAATCTAGTCAAATCTAACAATAAAATAGCTTTGTTAATACATACAAGTGTTATTTAACAGTGTAAACACAATGTAGTACCTCTTTGTGTAATTTTTAATTTTAATTTTAATTTCAAATAAATATGAATTTATAGTGCTGTGGTAATTTAACATATAAATAGTATAGCATTTACTTCAAGGCCTACAAATTTTATCTATATTAAATAGAGAGGATTGGGATAAGATTGATTCATTAACATTTACATGTATTGAAATAAATCACGAATTTGAGGCGTTCGCATCATCTTTGTTGCTTGAAGTAGAAGATTTTCCTCTGCGGCTACTCTTTTTGAAGAAATTAGCTCATGTTCTTCAGTCAGTGCTTGAGTGCTACTAGGTTGCGGATTAGCTCCAATGATATTTTGGTCATCTAAGTCGCTTTCATTTGAAACATTGACATCAATATGGTCACTACCCAAATTTTCTTTAAAAGCTTTAAAATAGGCTTCTAGCCTTTTAACGCCAAACAGGGCTTCATATTGGCTCTGGCGTATTTCTTCGTGATAAGTTATGTTTTTGGTGAATTGGACAAACAACAAATCTTGTAACCATTTATTTGAATCGTTATCTTGCATCCATGCAGTTAACATATTCTGCAAGTCCTGTTCGGATCTTTCGATTTAGCCTTGTGTTTGACTATGACGAGACTTTCCGTGCACTATTTTAACGTCTTTCCACATAGCGTATATTTCAGATATAACTCGATTACTGAACTCTACCATTACCCGAATTCAATATAGCGGGAGCACCAAACGTTAAAAAAATTTGAAGAAGGTGATATGCTACTTCTTCCGCTCTCTTGGTTTGTAATGGTCGTAACTGGACGAACTTGGTTAAATAATCTTTATATACCATTACAAATTTGTAATCACCATCGCTGTGTGATAGCAAGTCTATTAAGTCCACTTGACATCTAGACTTCAATTCGGAACTGACTATTTACAAAAATACCTTTTTTAGGCGCACTGTCTTTTATTTTGACATTATTTACACAAATTTAACTAAGTAATATTTTTGTATTTAACTTGGAATTCTTTAAGCATTCGCGTTCTTCCTCCATGGCCTGTTCTTATGTACTTTTGGAGAGTATATCAAACTAGTCCTCCTTTGCAACAGAATACTGCGCATTCGTTACTCCTGGTTTTAATGGCATAATTAACTTTTCTTCATCACTAACCTTTAAAATGTCAAAACGTTTTAAACTTCTGCTGTGCAAAAGTGTACTGCACTTACTTTTAGCAGAAATCTCTTCAAACACGATTTTAGAGCACCTTTCTTGTGAAAGATGAAAACAATTGTCTTCTCGTTTACTTCCAATTAAGGCATGTAACTTTTCATAAAACTGATCACGATTCACTGCAGTAGCCATTGAACACAAATTTTAATATCTAATATAAAAACAATCCAATTAGCAAGCTTTGCAGGCACGCTTTTAAGTCTTGCGTTGGACTGGCGCGAACCCAACACAGAAGCGAAGCCAAGAAATATACCGCCAAAAAATCTGTTGCAACCGGTCATTTCAGACATTCACCGGAGCTCATTTGTGTTTGTCTAAATACACCGGCATTCTAGGCGCAACACAAGACTGTATATACCCAGTGCGTGAAATAATCTCACAATTAAAGGAAAACATCTTGTGTACGCTGCAATTAGGTTAGTCTGTATCGTTCCTAATAACGTTTAAGAGCCACTTATTGTTCTTCGTTAACTGTGTCGAAAATAGGTTCGTAAATTGTTGACGAAAATTATGGAACATCTACGTTCTTCTAAAGTATGTACATCAGGTGGGTGCTTTATTTCTTAATAATCGCGATTTGAGATTACATGCTACTGTAAATAGAATATGGGCCATAAAGCTTATGCTATTAATATTAGTGCAAGTCTAATTCGCTAATTTTTTTGCGACAAATGTATGAAAGCCTTACAGCCGAGTGTTATGCAGCGACAGGAGTGAATAATATATCAAACTTCAGCAAGCAGTAGTCGTGCGGCCGTTGCCATTTTGCGACCAGAAGTCTTCGTAATTATGTCACTAAAAGTATTATTACGAAAGTGATTTAGCTACGTTGTTGCCATGTGTATTACAGTTCACTTTCGTGGTGATGTTCATCGTAGATTGTTTAGACTCGAAATCTTTATTTGTTTCGCACAAGGCTATTGAAAACAAGCTTTAAATCCAATCTTCCCGACCCATGCTAAAAAAGTTCAACACCCTCACAACTATTTCTATTCTCTCCTCTCCTCTCCTCTCCTCTCCTCTCCTCTCCCTCTCCCTCTCCCTCCTCTCCCTCTCCCTCCCTCTCCCTCTCCCTCTCCTCTCCCTCTCCCTCTCCCTCTCCCTCTCCTCTCCCTCCTCTCCTCTCCCTCTCCTCTCCCTCCCTCTCCCTCTCCTCTCCCTCTCCTCTCCTCTCCTCTCCTCTCCTCTCCTCTCCCTCTCCCTCTCCTCTCCTCTCCTCTCCCTCTCCTCTCCTCTCCCTCTCCTCTCCTCTCCCTCTCCCTCTCCTCTCCCTCTCCTCTCCTCTCCCTCTCCCTCTCCCTCTCCTCTCCCTTCCCTCTCCGTCTCAGTATGCGTTCGTATGCGTGCGTGAGTGCGTACGTCTGTGCGTGCGTGCGTGTGTACGTGTGTGTATGTGTTCGTGTGTATTTAGCACCTAAATATCTAGAAGCCTATCAGTTTTGGTGGTGGTATGGTATAACACAGGTAATTTACTTTCGTCCCCTATAACTCAAAAAATTAAACCTAATTGCATTCAAACTTATCACAAGTATGTATCATCTAAACGTGTGACTCTCAGTGATTTTTGGGGCAGTGGAATTGTGGATTAAAGAGCAAGAGTGTGTAAATATGATTTTTTTCTGCCACAGTAGCTAAAATACTGTAAAAGCCATTGTATTCAAATGTGGCATACGGAATATGGCAGTTAGATTCAGATTTTACGTAAGTATTAGAGACTTAAATGTCACTATTGTGATAACTGGTGATGATAGTTATGGTAGTGGTTGAGCTGTGGTGTAAAAGACGTTTAATATTATTTTCCTACGTTCGAAATTACTCAAAGGTTCGAAAATCGAGTGCATTCAACTTTCACATAAGTATTTCAATGGATCAACTGAAATAACACACGGTGGCAAAGTTGAAAATTAAAAAACAGAAAATCCGCCGGATTGGACAACATCACGAATGAATTATTAAAATACGGGGGAAGTGAACTTGTATAAGAAATAACAAGGTTATTTGTCATCGTTTGTCGAACAAAAATCATTCCAGATCAATGGAAAATCAGTATTTCAGTACCTGTATTCAAAAACGGACAATTATCGAGGAATATGTCTACTTAGTTGTACATTAAAATTGTTAACAAGGGTTCTATCAGATAAAATCGTCTCACAAATAGAACCACTAGATGAACAGCAAGGTTTTCGTCCGAATAGATCAACCATAGATGCCACATTTACAGTTAGACAAGTGATGGAGGAGGGAATTGAATATGATAAACCATCATACATGTGTTTTGTAGATTTAACACAAGATTTTGATAGGGTGAGGCTATGTGATGTGATAAAGATCCTGAAACAACAACACATCGACCCTATAATTATAACACTAATAAAAGAACTAAATACCGACACAAAAACAAAAATCAAAACAAACGACATGGTGATAGCCTAAAAAAATGAAATAAAAATAATCTGTTATGCTGACGACGCTGTCCTAATATCCGAAATAGCAGACGCTTTACAAAGAATGCTGTTTAAATTTCAATCTGTAGCAGAAAGGTTTAATATGCAAATTTCGACCAATAAAAAAAATCCCTCACGGTATCCAAAAAACCAATACGTTGCAAATTAGTTGTGGATGATCACCAAATAAAGCAGGTCATGAAATTTAATTATTAGGGGGCAATCATTTCAAGCTGTCGAAGCTTATATAAGACACCAAACTACTAAAGTGGTAGCAATATCGGACCCTTAAAGTACATGGTTTGGAAAAACAAACATGTCTGTTCAAAGTAAAACACGTATTCATAAAACATCTGTAAGACCCATCATGAGAAACTAGAGCGGACACCGCGAAAACAAAACAGCTTTTAAGATCCATAGAAATCAGAACACTAAGATCGATAAATGGTTTAACGTTGAGGGATAGAATAAGGAGCCAGGAAATAAAGAACAAATGTGGAATTCAGGACGTGGTTAGATAGGTACGAAACAGAAGAAGAGAATGGAGAGACCACGTCTAGCGAATGCAATCGGTCATCGGTCATCGTTATTTATTCTCGGTATTACGGGCTCTTTACCTCCGTCTTATTGGCTTTTCTGATGATATATGTAGATTTTCTGTACCTGAAATAAATACATTAAATATACCTATACCTCTGTTGTCTTTTCCTGTGATGAACTTCGGGTTTTATGCTTCCGGTCACCTCGGTGTCGTTGTTCCCTGTCATTGGTTGGGTCGGCCGCTTAATGGTGCGGCGGTTGCGTTTACTCATCTGTGAGTTCATCCTTTGATCTGCTTTGTTGCTTTGAGTGCCTTCACGATCTTCATGATGAGCGCGAAGTCCTCGTCTTCTGATTCTTCAGGTGCCTGTTCTTTGTTGCCCGCTGCCATCTGGGCGTAGCTTATCCCTGGTTCGGCCATCCTTGCCGGTTTTCTAACTTCTGCTGTTCTGGGGGCGTTCCCTTTCTTGATGTTTCTTGGATGGGCGGGGCATCCTCCGTAATTTGCGGTGTGCAACTCGGTGCAGTTGCAGCACTTTGGCTCTCCCGTCTCTCGGGTCTTCTGACAATCCCTGGTGTGATGCGTCCCCGCACACTTCACACATCGGGGCTGTGCGTGGCATCCGCTGGTAGTATACCCGTATCGCTGGCAGTTGTAACACTGACCTGTCCCGTTCTTCTTGTGGGGCGACTCCACTCGCACCCTCAAGTATCCTATCGTCGTGATGCCGAAGATCTCCTTGGCCCTTTCGCTTCTCTCAAGGTGGACCAGTGCCATGGCGGTCTTCCGGTGTTCGCGTCCGGCGAACATCCGGCTAACCTTCTAGACGTCAAACCTCATGGATTTGAGATCGTTCTTTACCGTTTCTAGCATCTCGTCGTCTTGTGGGATGCCCTTGATGACTACCTTTAGCGATTTGGCTTCTTCTAAAAGGTAGACGTTGAACTGCACTCCGATGGTGTCTAGTGCAGTTGTTGCCGTTCTGTATTCGTCGGGGGTGCTTAAGATCACTCTGATCCCGTTGTTGGATGTTCGAGTAGCTTTTGGGGTAATCCCGACCGTGGCTAGCTTCTTCATGGTCCTGGTGTAATCCTCCTGTCGGAGGAGGATTAGTGGTGGGATCCTTTCTTTCCTGGCGGACATTTCCTGATCTTGTGTTACGGCGTCCACCCGTTGCCGTTTAACTCCGCCTTTCTTCGTGACGGTCTTGTACTCTTCCTCTTCGGAGAGGGCGTCTTCGTCTTTTTCTTGTTGGGAAGCTGCTGTGCAGACTTCCATCTTCTCGTGAAGCATTTCGCCTGTCTTTGTCGTATTCTTTGATGTTTCGGGAGTTTCATCGTTCCCTCGCTTCTTTCCACTATGCCTCTTCTTCTTAGGGCGCGGTGGCTTTCCGTTGTCGCGTTGGTCTTCTGCGTGAGCTTCGGAGGTCTTGAGATTGGTGTTGTTTGTCGACTTTTCAGTGGTGATCGCGTCGAGT
>JARFJB010000595.1:850000-940000 GCA_036346205.1 Vesta saturnalis | reverse complement strand
TGTGCGTGTGTGCGTGTGTGCGTGTGTCGTGTGCGTGTGTGCGTGTGTGCGTGTGGTGCGTGGTGTGCGTGTGTGCGTGTGTGCTGTGTCGTGTCGTGCTGTGTGCGTGTGCGCGTGTGGCGTGTGCGCGTGGCGCGTGCGCGCGTGGCGCGTGCGTGCGCGGTGCGCTCGTGCGCGCGTGATCGCGTGCGCGCGTGTGCGCGTGTCCGCGTGTGCGCGTGTGCGCGTGTGCGCGCGTGCGCTGTGCGCGCGTGCGTACGTGCGTACGTGCGTCCGTGCGTCCGTGCGTCCGTGCGTGTGCTTGCGCTTGTGCTTGCGCGTGCGCGTGCGCGTGCGCGTGTGCGTGTGTGCGTGTGCGCGTGCGTGAGTGCGTGCGTGCGTGTGTGTATGTATGTGTGTGCGTGTGTGTGCATGGGCATATGCATGTGCATATGCGTGTGCGTGTGGTGTGCCCGTGCGTGTGCGTGCGTGGTTGCGTGTGTATGAGGGGAAACAAGTTTTATTAAATCCTAAATGTGAAACTTGCCACTTCTCAAACGTAACACTTGCTAAGCACATCATTTCTGTCAGAGGAGGCATTAACTGGTCTCTTGGGCGTGAAATCCGAAGAAAATTACCAAAAATTTTATCCAAAGGACTCATAACTGGTATAGAAATCTCAGAAACTATTTAACGGATGCCATATTGTATAATAATAAAGTGCGAGTAAGAAAAAGATAAACATAAGTGATGGTGTAAGGTACAAATGAGACGAAAAGAACAAAACAGGTAAAAGAGAATGTATAAATATGCGTTATTTTATAGATGGTCCAAAAACCAGCATGACAAGGCAAGCTTAAGCGGATGGATACCATCATGAGTAAAAGTATTGCGCCTGAACAAAGAATTGCATTTACGTTAGGGTAAGAAAACAATACGTTTTTACAGAATGCTTTATTATAGCCAATATTACATGAGGCATTTCAAACTATTCGAAAGTACTATGTATTGATGACTGCGACATCTCACTATCGACAAAATCAGGGGACAATGCGGTAGCTGCTTCACTTCTTGTAGTATTTTGTAGGGGTTGATTGTTACGCTAAACATTCGTAGAAGTAGTAGGTCTAGTACTATACCCACTAGTAGAAGGTCCAGTGCTGTACCCACTAGTAGAAGGTCCAGTACTGCAGCCACTACTGGGATCATCGTAGTTGAACTGCGAGTAGGGTGATTGTTAATGGCTGAACTGCGAGTGGAGTGATTGTTGATGGCTGAACTGTGACTGCGATGACTGGGTGGACTGATTGGAGTATAAATTATTGCCAGACGATAATAGTTATGTATTTTTTTTGTAACGTATTGCTGTTTTCGCGTCTAATTTTAAATCTTCGGAAATTTTCTTCACCATGTAAGGCTAATCTATCACAATCTGCTACATTGTTTGATATGTTTTCTTAGTATTTCTGATTTATATTTGCTACCAATCGGTTAAATAAGTTATCTTCTTTCCCAGCATTAATTCGCTTAAGACCGCGTTGAAATGTTTGCTCCTCATCTATAACTACATCCTCAGATGCCGTTTCATCTTCTAAGCTATCTACAGTGTCTACTTTATCTCTCGACAATGGTAGTAGAAATGACACCTGTTGAAAGCATAAATTTTGGCATATTTTATTTGCTCCTGAGCCACTTTTTATTTTTTTATGTTTTGCTTACGTATCGATTAAAACCGCCTCTTAAAACTTTCCATTTTTTCTGAAGAGCTTTACTTTACGAATTACGTATAGAATTTCGGCATCGACAATAGGAGAAATCTTCAAAGACGTATGCGAAAATATTTGGAACTATTTGGAAAATTTGTATTTTGGGGAACTGACCGAAGAAAATTGGAAAAATATAAAAAATGGTCTCCAAACACGTGCTAACTGTCCAAACTGCTTGGGTGCGATTGATGGTAAACACGTGAGATTGATAAAACCAAGTGATAGCGGTTCATTGTATTATGATTACAAATATTACTTTTCTTTGATATTGATGGCTGTTTGTGACAGTGATTATAAATTTACATTTATAAATATGGAATCATACAGCAGACATACCGACTCAACAGTATTTGAAGACAGAGTGAATTCTATAAAAAGTTACAAGGAACAAAGCTGAACATTCCCGCTCCAACGAAAATAGTTACAGGATCAGCTTTGCCGAACGTATTCGTTGCCGATGAAACCTTCAGTTTACAAGAAAATATAATGCTACCCTTTGGAGGAAAACAATTAGCTGAGAAAAAAGGAATTTTCATCTATAGATTGTCACGTGCTCGGAGATACATTGAGTGTACTTTCGGCATACTTTCAAACACATGGCGCATATTCCATCGGCCATAAATGTATCTGTTGAATTATTTAAACGCGGGGGTGAAAGCTAAACACTCTAACCATTCCACCACCGAGGCAGCTGACTACTTGTTATTATTTTACTTATATATTTTTTCTTGATAATTATACATGTATTGAATCGCGTTCAAGAAATAAATATTTATATAAAACTCTGTGGGATTATTTAATATTGGAAACAGTAGTGGCATAATTACGGCCCCAACGAAAATGAAATAAAGGTAATAAACATACATTTTGGAAAAATCGATAATACAGAGTAAATGAATAATATTGGTATTGAAGGTTTTAATGGTAGAGAGAATATCCGAAAACAATAATTAGATGTGATCAGCAACTAACTCTGTTATGCCTGTCTCATACATAACAAAAGGCGTATAGGGAGATACGGCTATTTTTATCATATTAAAATTTCTTCACATATTTAACTTACAAAATTCATTCAATTACAAAATTATAACCATATAAACATGTGCAAATGTTTTGATTGTAAAAATATAATAAATATTACGTAAACAACCAACATGACATGAAAATGTATTAAACATTTCATCTGTTCATGTATAGTCTTTGGTTTAAATTATGCAATACCATAATTTCGTTTAAATTATTAATCAAATATACCATTATAAATAAATATGTCTAAGCACATATTTCTTAAATTAAATTAATTTGGAAAACTACGAAACATTTTTATAAAGAAGTCTAAAACTAAATGATGTTTAAAAAAGGCCTATATTCTTTACTTTTAACTTTAAAGTACAGTTTTTTATATTTATACACATATCCTTTTTGCTTTAGAGTTCCTATAAAGTAATTCTTTACAGCTTACTTTTATTCTATAATAAATAAATTCTTCGTTCATACAAACTCTTTAAAATTGAATTACCTTAAACAATGTCTCTGCATTTAAGTTAATAGAGGTCCACATATTTTAAGTTTAATATATTTAATTGAATTACAAAATTAATATTATTATAATAACAAGGCAAACGCAGAGTTTTCTTTTAAGTTGTATAAAGCGGCCCACACACTATGCAATCTGTCATCCGACAAGTTACAATTCAAGTAGTTCGACCGTCGAAACGGTAATTGCATAGGTGTGAGGTTGTCGTTAAATAAATCGAACGACACGGTTGGATGGTACGGAAGTTTGGCGGGTTAAAAATTAGTTGTACAACCACGTCTGATACACGACAGATTGCATAGTGTGTGGACCTGTCTTGACAGGTGTCGACACGTAGAAACGATTTCAGAAACACGTGATACGTTTTGTAGTTGGTATTTAACATTCGGTGGTTGCTGTATCATATTACTCCTATTAAAAATATTGAAATTGATAATAATCATTCATTTTGGACTGAATTTATTGAAATACACCGTGAACAAACATGTTTGTGGGATGTAAAGTCGAATGATTATTCAAACAAGCATAAACGGAATGCAAGCTATGATATTCTGCTAAAAAATTAACTGAAATAAATAGAACAGCAACTGTACTGTAGAAGTTTTGAAGAAAAAGATTAACAACATGCGAACGGCGTTCAGACGAGAGCTGAAAAGGTGAGCTAAGATAATTATCTGTGGCTCGGTTCTGAAAGGGGCAAAGTCTATTACCTTAAAATGAGGTTAAAATACCATTGAACCACATTTGTTCCGATATTTATTGCAAAAAAGTTCAATCTTAACGGATGTAAAGTAATGGTAGAATTCAATCCTCAACATATAGTATTGACTGCAGTTTGTGATCAACCTTGGACCCTATTTTCTCAGATTAGCGTTTTTACTGTTTCTTGACGTTGGCCTTTTTAGAACCAAGCCATAGAACGAACAGAATATTAGTACTTATTTATTACTTATAATATGTAGTTACAAATCATGTTGTATGTTTTATAAAGGTACAAGGTTCGAAACGCACAGGAACAAGTGGAGACACATATGAACCAACATTATGGTACTCCGATTTGCTTTTGTTCACCGCACAGTCAGAAACAGGCAGGAAAGGCAGATCCACAGACGAAGTAGAAGACAATTTGGAAAACGATATGGTAAGCATATCAAACTGCTTCATTTAATTGCATGCATACATATAATAACAAACATAGATGCGATCATTCGTTCTTGAAACTGAGTTTTACCGATAGTGTTAAAGTATTGTTTAGATACATTTCTAATGTGCTTCGCAGAAGTACTTGAAATTTTGGTTGTGTTTCTTCTAGCTAAACCTAGTAGATTATCAGTTTGTCTCCATTATCCTGGTATATCCCTACCATTAATTGTGCCTTTATGATCTACTGAAGTTTCTGTTATGTATCCCCTTTTTGATCTATTTCGTAAGAAATTATGTAGTGCACAACATGCGAGAACAACAGCTTCGATTCTGACAACACCAATAGCAGTGGGGTGCAAAAATACCCTAAACCGTGATGCTAAAATATCGAGAACATTTTCGTCTACTCGGCAAGGCCGGTAGTTAAAATTTTTTTCATCCTGACTTATTCCCTTTTACGCGTATGGCTTCATTAGATTTTCCATTAGTGTAAATGACTAATCACCAATAAATACGTAAGGTAATACATCTTCTGTATTGGGAAAGTTACTTGGATTTGGTATATTTAGTTTATTTGCTTTCAAGCGCTTACAAATCCCTGTCTTATGCCAGATTCCCCCATCTGATACACGCCCATTCGTACCAGTATGAACATATGTAAATTCATAGTTTGCATTTAAAGGTGCCGTAACAATTGCTGTAAAGTGATCCAGACTTTGATGGTTTTCTGATAAGAATATGCTCTCGTCCATCGTCCCCAGGCAGTTATCCAACTGCCATATGGTTTTAAAATCATGCCCTACTTTTTGCCACTGTTCGACTCTTGACGGACACTGAAAATAAAAATAATATTAAGAGTTCGTAAATGGCCCAGCATGTCTCAGGAATTATTTGACCGATGGACTGAGGGGATATCACAGTACTAAACTTAAGGTCTTCGTGAGAAGACGTTGCCGATTATCTTAGCGTTACAGTTAACCTCTCTTCAGGACTAAGTGCTTCTCTCATTTTTGTATTTTCTCATTCTCGGGTAATTTTTAAAATCTGTTGGTTCACTCCGACATAATTCTCGTAACGAATTCATATGCGTGTATATATACGTCGCTGTAATAACCAATTTTTGCAACATGTTCTTTTTTTCTTATTTACTTGTGTTTTCAGTATATAGAGTGTCCACAAACTCTTTTCACAAAAGAAAACTGCAGATTCTAGAGCTGATTTTATGTCGATTTAACGTAAATTACCTTAATACAAAAATACTTCCTAAGAGAGCTGGAGCTGTTGGAAGATGGCGCACTAATATTGGTTTAATTCAAATATCTTCAAAATGGTTTCCCTTTAAATTACAGCGTTCTGTACATTTATTTAGTGGAATACGCCCAATTGTATGGCGTGAATATGATTTTTTAGTTGTACTCATAAGCGGGGCATTGGACAATGCTATTCATAAGTTTTTTGTTTTTCAAAATTTCGCAATTTTAACATAAAATTGAAAAAAATTCTATATTTTCATAAAAGAATGATACTTTTGTCTGAAGTTGCTACGACGTACCGTTTTCGAAATAAGTCGATTTGAATTTTTCATGTGTTAATCATACTTTTATAAAATTAATTAACGAATTCATTTACAATTATGAAAGATGGCTGTGGAAAATAAACAAAATAACAATTGCGTGAACGTCAAACTGCTCTCATGTCATAAATTAATTTTGCTTTAGAAAGTAAGAAATAAACTTGGGTAAAATATAATCGTTTTTAATACAAAAAAATGTAGCTGACATAATTAATAATAAAAAAAATTAAAAATAATAACTGAAAGGATGAAACACAAAACTGAATTTACAAAAGATGCTCTACATGACGACCATCAGTTTCTATGCACAAATTTATTCGTTTATGTAAAGATTTCCGAATTTTTGCAAAAATTCCCCTATTGTTCCTAAATTCGTCGCAGGTATCCTGAATTCTTCTCTAAAGCTGATCGCGTGTTTCTATTGTTTGGAAATGAACCATTGATTTTAGATATCCCCAAACACAAAAATCGCAAGCATTTAAATCTGGAGACCTTGCTGGCCAAGAAACCGGACCACCTCTTCCGATCCATCGCTCTCGGTTAATTGTTATCTAAAAAAGTACGAACAGTTCTGCTATAGTGAGCCGGACAACCATCATGTAAAACCATAAATTCCGCCGAATATTCAGATTAATACCATCTAATAAATCCGGGAAAGTATTCCATCTTTTGTAAAAGCAGATTCATCACAAAACAAAATATTAGAAAAAAAATCTTGGTCTTGATTATCTTTATTTCGCATCCATTTGGAAAAATCAACACGAGCAGGAAACTCACCTGCTTGCAAGGTGTGCACTTTTTTGAAATGAAAAGGATACAAGCCTTCCTTATGTAGAATGTTCCACACAGAAGATTTTGAAAAAGGGGGTACATTGCAGCCAACCTTCGCTTATTTCGGGATTGTACTCAATTTCTATAAAAATATCATCCTTATATTGTTTCATTACATCGGAATTTCTTCCAGTTTCATTATCTTTAAGAATTACCGATCCTGTTTCCCTAATTCTTTGATGAAGGAGCGTAAATGATTTAGGAGCAGGATATCTTCTACCTGGAAATTTATCTGCATATCTACGCGCTGCTGCCCGAGCGTCGCATTACATTGCGCCGTAAACTAAATGCATATCGGCATATTCTTCGTTACTAAACGAAACCATTCTAACAATATTCAACTTTTTATATTTACAGTAATGTAACTAAACAATAAAAATCTTTCACTTAAAACTTATTTGACACTTTAACCTCAACTAGTATCTTTAATACTAGTTATTTTGACGTTCACGCAATTGTTATTCTGTTTATTTTCCATAGCCATCTTTCATAACTGTAAATGAATTCGTTAGTTAATTTTATAAAAGTATGATTAACACATGAAAAGTTCAAATCGATTTATTTCGAAAACGGAGCGTCGTAGCAACTTCAGACAAGAGTATCATTCTTTTATGAAAAAGTCCAAATTTTTTAAATTTTATGTTAAAATTGCGAAATTTTGAAAAACAAAAAACTTATCAATAACAATGTCCAATGCCCCGCCCAAACGAGCCGCTTATGAGTACAACTAAAAAATCATATTCACGCCATACGATTGGGCATATTTCACTAAATAAATGTACAGAACGCTTTCATTTAAAGGTATTCATTTCATTGAAGGTATTTCAATTAAACCGATGATAGGCGCCATCTTCCAACAGCTCCAGAAGTATTTTTGTATTAAGGTAATTTACGCGAAATCGACATAAAATCAGCTCTAGAATCTGCAGTTTTCTTTTGTGAAAAGAGTTTGTGGACACCCTGCATAAACAAAATAACAATTTGATTAAAGTTTGATTATGGCTGCATGATTTATTTCCATTGTAGTATAATATAGGAAGTGTGGCTATTAAATAAGGATGCTGACGCTGTAAAACATTTTATCTTGATTTAATAGCCACACCTCGTATTCTAGTAATTTTTTTTGTTTTTCAGTACAGCTTAATTGCTCGAATCGATTTCCAGGTCTTCGGATCATGATTCTGTAACGCTGATTATAAACGCTGCAATATCATCTTCAAGGTTATCAGCTACCCACATCTTACCTTAAACTATCTCTACATGACTTACACAGTGTTGCCAATTTTCAATTGTCACTTTTCGTATCCAAGTTTTATTAATTCCTCCATGCCTTTAACTTTAAAAGTTGTGTTATTCATTTTAATATGATGTTTGACTTGCGCCCACACCATTTCTATTGGGCTTAATTCTCAGTGGTAAGGAGGCAAACGAAGAACCTCATGACCTCTTTCTTGTGCCATAACATCAAGTTTATTCTTGACATATAGATGCCTCACTTTTACTGTGGTAGCCAATAGGTCTCGTTTCAACACCTTATCTTCAATGGGCATTTCTTTCTTACTAAGCTAATCTACAATTTGCTCTTTTCGCCACGCCATTGTTGGAAACTTCTTTACCTTCCTGCTGTGATAAGAACCATTGTAGATAATGATAAATGAATTTGGTGGTATATTTGGAATGAGTTGATTGATAAACCACTTCTCGTAAGTGTCTGCATCCATTTCATTGTGCACATCGGCTGTGTTCTTTTTATACAGGACCAGAAATAAAACCATTATCGCCACCAACATGAACTAAGGCAAATCGGGGACCACTTGGTGATTTTAAACCTGTACTGAGCCCTTGAACGAATGCCTGCCGGCCACTTTCAATAGTGGTGTCACACGGTGCCTTACTAACTGTGTGCCCCACGTTAACTCACGATTCATAGATGTATATAATATATTTAGCTAAAAAGTGAACATTGTTAATTATGCGAACACGACATTATTTTATAAATATAATAAAAAGACTAAGTACCTTCTTCTCGAAACTTTCTGATCCATCTTAAGTATTTATGCCATCTCATAATGTTATTACGTTCAACAAGGATACTCTTGCGTCGCATATTTTGAAACTCGAAACACATATCTTTCAAGAGGTTGAATGGTGTACTGCGTTTAAAATTTGGTAGATCATTATCATCATTAATGGAAGAAAGGATACTATTCATCGTTGGTGGAATTTTTTCAATAAAAATTGTGCACTTTACGTCGAATAATTAACTATATATTCTGGCCATATACATGAAGACGATCATTGAGTTATGCACCTTTTCGTTTCATGCGTTCTTTTGGACTAGCTACTGCTCCGGTTACCTTCCTTTTTGATAGCATAGATACTACGCTCTGTGGAACATAAAGCTTTAATGGCCTCTGTAACAGCTGCACTAACGTTCATTGTGGCCAAGAAATAATTAAGTACATTCATAATGAGGCATTTCTCCTTACGACTGAAGTGTTTTCCACCATGTCGTTTTATGTTTGCAGGACCACATTCAACTTCCATATGATACAAAATTCTACAACATAACCTCAATCATACAATTATAGAAATTATTCATCATTACTTTATAAGACGCGTGAATTAGACGCAAGTGTTCTGAAAAGAACGATTTTTAATAAATGGAGTTAGCTTAATCCAATAAATATCATAGAAGAAGGAAGCAATAAATTTGACAGTACACGGAGTTGATATTGATTTGTTATTAAATTACATTTTACGTTTGACAACATCGCTATGAATAACAAGGAGATACTGTTACTTAGAAATGGTTAAAGATAGTAAAAGAGAGAGTTACTCCATAAGAACCCGTACTGAATTTGGAGGTTTGGACAGACTATAGATACAAACATATTAGCTGGTTCTTTACTACAGAAATCAATCACAGAGAAATGCAATCGCAGATGGTTGATTATGAACGGGCTCATTGAAGTTCTTAAGTAGTGCTTTATTAATTTTAATTCTCCACTAGCTACAGAGACAGGGAGTGTTAATAAAATTCTCAGAGGTACAACACTATTCGAATACAAAGTAATTAGTTAGGTTATTTTGGAACAAATAGTTTAAACATCCAAAGGTTCATAGTATATGGTAGCATTCGGGATACATCACGTAATTCTTCTTGAAGATCATTTTCATTTAAATCTGATTCATTTTCGACCGAAAGTATTGACTGGAGACTGGAACAATAATTTTCTAGCGTTTTGTCATCTATATCCTTGAGTTTTAAAATAACATATTTTTTGCTATGGCTTTCCAGAATCGTGAATCGTTCATTCAGAGAATTAATGGTAATTCAAGATTCATTGTAACCTCATTAGCAGCAATTTTTAACTCATCATATCCAGATTGTCTGTAACTTTTCACTTTTTGTATGGTTTCTGATAACATCCTTACACAATCTGACAAAGTTGTTGACTGCAATAGCTTCAATAAAATATCATTCCAAAGAATTACACCGCATATAAACTTGTAATTTTTAATATTTTTTGCTAACCCTCTTGCTTTAACTTTAGTTTCTGAATCTCTGTTGACGTCTTCCATTATTTCGAATAATGCATCATAAATTTTGCAAAATTGAAATCGTAAAGATTTTACGCATCTACAATGCTTGACCACCTAGTCGCACTCAGTGGTTTTAGAGTTAATTGTGAAACATATTTTTTTAGCATTTTCCAACGCTTTGGTAGAACCAGAAAAACTAGTGTAACGTTCTTGAATAATAAAAAAAAGTTTCTGTACAACAGGACGCTGAATTATTATTCAAAACTAGGTTTAAAGAATGACATGCACAGGGCACATAAAACGCCTTGGATATTTTTCTAGTATTATATTCTGTACACCCTTTCTTACTTCTTTCATATTAGCTCCGTTGTCATAGCCTTATCATCTAAGCCACTTTATCTCAATATCTAACTTTTCTAAATGTATCAGAATAAGTTCTGTCAAACCCTCATCGGTTGAATCACTAGCTTCCAAAAAAACAATAAAGAATTGTTCAATTTAATATTTATTTTGAATAGAATTAAAAGCGACAACTCTTATTGTTAATGAAAGCTGTTCAATATGAATTAAGTCTGGTGTACAATCGGCGATTATCGAAAAATATTTAGCGATATTTGTTATTTCGACGATTCTGTTTAAAATTACGTTTATAAACTCATCTTGTATATTATTTCTTAGATAAGTCACAGAGAATTTACCAGACTCGCGTTGAACTCTACTGACATGTTCTTTTATAACTGGATCAAACTCAGAAATCAATTCTACCAACTTTAGGAAGTTTTGGTTATAAGGCTGAAATAAATGTTCAGTTGTTGCACGAAAAGCTAAGCATTGTGTTATTGACATAATTCTTTTCAGAACTCCTCTCCAATGCGAAATTTCCATATTCATAAGTAGTTGATCTTCAGTGTCAATAGTTTTCTTCTACTTCAATCGAATGTCTAATTCTTTCCATGATCTAAAAGAATTTCTGTGATTTATACACTTTTCGTGCTTTGTGAGGCCTCTTATAAGATTTCCCCAGTCAGAATAGCCTTTTTTGGGCTAGTCACTAATAGCAGACGAATTATCAAACAATATACAACAAAAGCAAAAAACCGAGTAAATCAACCAACTTCTCTCAACGACCTCACCATTGATCAATACTTTGAAATAACAGGAGTGCGAAAATCTACGCCTTCCTTTATTAATAGGAAACTCGAATTTTGATGTGGACCTCTTTCAACCAGTATTTGACGAGTGTCAGATGACATACAGAAAGCATTCCATAATGCATGATCGGAAGGAATTTCGTTATATATTTGCTGGGGGTGCCACTGTTACTGCTACTGTTGGCTTTCATCAACTTCTTCTGGTAGGGATTTTTTACTTGCCATATTCAAAGCAATCATTGTTGATGTGGATGTGAACGGTTCATCTAAACAGGATTTTTGTGCTAAGAGTTTGTTCATAACATAGCTTAGCTTTCTCCCTTGTTCTTCTTTCTTTAATCGTTTCTTCTTATATTGACTTCCATACAATTTTTTCATTTTTATCACGCTGTAATAAAAATAATTAAATATACAAGTATTAAAAATAAAAATGCAGCTTTAACAATAATAATAATAAATGATAACAAATAACAATAATAATAACAAATAACAAAGACCAATATAGAAAAGTGTTGCGTAAAGATTTTTACTTACTGAATGTTTCAAATTGTATTTTGATTTCTCTGCTTATGCCTCCCTCTTTACGATGCCGCCTGATGCGGCCGCCTCTCTGCATCATAGTAGGGCACGGAACTGTAGTGATTGTCGGATTCTTTACTTGATTTATCACAAACGTGTCATTTTTCATTTCTGGAATTGTTAATAGTGTTCAAGAGTAACATTCAAAAAAACGTTCCTCTTGTTTTTGTACCGTTGCTCTCAAGAAAGCTCACTGTGATTTTTAGAGGTTGGGAGAATTATGGCACAGTATAAAAGCTCGTCAAGGTTGTCTTCTGAAGTAAGGCTACCCTCGAAGTAGGCTTAGGACAAGGAGATGCATTAAATCGTTTGGCCACAGCCAACTGCGTGGTCTCGAGCATTTAACACATTTAACTGTGCAAAGCAAATGAAGTAGTGATTAATTCAAATATCTCAAAATACGTATTGTTGCTAAAAAGTGAGCATACATATCTAAGTATGTAAAAGTAAAATTCTGACTTTCGTGAGAGTTTTCTATAATATGTGTCAAACATAGGGATACTAAATGGTTTTTATCTTCGACAGAAGCCCTATATATCAAGATGTACTGAAAATTTCATACTTTCCGGACACTAAAGTTGAAGTGAATTTGTTATAAATGAACTCAAAAAAGTCAGGAATAGAATGAATTTAAAATGTATTTTTAAATTAAAAGTTTGTATGCCGCTTTAAGCTTTAAATAAAAACAAGAAATTAGCGTATAAAGTGATAATCATCCTAATTAAATAAAACAATAAATGTGAATAGTGTATAATGTACGAATAACATAAGAGTAATCTAAGAAACTAATTTGTCGAGAAACACTAAATTGAGATTTCTTAGTGAAGTTTTCACTTCCGATCAAACTCTGGTATCAAAGGAGCCGATAAACAGCAGACTCTAATTATGCAGTTGTATAGAAGTAGTACTAAGTTCTCAAGTGAGTAGAAACGATTTAAGTTTGCCAAAAGGCGATCTTAGGTGAACTTTGATACGAGATTCGTGTATAATTTAGACTCAGATATTCTGATAAAGTCGAACTTGTGGAAATTAATTTACTAAGGGAAAATAAAGCGCCAAAGATTAATTTAACGCAAAACACTCTGAAATGATTTTCAAGATTGCTTTAGATAATATAAAACTTGAATAAGGAAACAAAAGCAAATTTAGGTAATTGGTTTTAACTGCTTAAAAATGCTGCATTATTTATCATAACACTTTTACCTGGAAAATCCGTTAAGTTTAATTAAAACGATCGAATTTAGTTATCTAAATATTATTAAGTTTTAATAAAGTAATGAACTTTTGTACACGTTATATATTGTCTTATTTGAAATCGTGACCTATGTTAATCTAAAGCAAATTGAGCAACCTCAATTTGTTGCACAAAGTTAATATTATACCTTGGAGCTTATGTAGCAATTACAAATAAATTTGTAAATTTCTAAATGCTACTAAATAAAATTCAATGAATAAATAGAACAATGTTAGCAGTATGCACAGAGACGTTTTGTTATACTTGACTGTTCTGGGCACAGCAAAAGTTAACGCCTTGCCTTTGTGAAGGAGTGAGAGTAAATATGATTTGTTACTTACCTCAGTTTTAAACTGCAATATAACAGGTATAAAATAATTAAATAAATAAAATAATTGGAGAGCTGAACGGATGAAAATTGTATGTTAAACATGTTCTTTTAAATATAAATGATAGTCATCTATTGGGCAATATTTCATATACTTAAAAACTTGAAGATGTAGAAATGAAATCAATCGTGATTCATGCAAAAATTCAAAATATGTTTCAATTCATAACATATTCACCCAATCAGCTCTCTAATGAATGAATAATGAGAACATTCCTAACTTTATTAGCGAATTAAACATAATTGTAAAAAATTACAATATAAACCCACAATTTTTTTTTCTTGCTTTTTACGTAGAAAATGCACCCCAGAGTCGCTCCAAGTTCAGCGAGTTCGCAATATCGTTTTCAATGGAAATTGCTAAACCATCGAGTTTCTATTGGCTTAGGCTACTTCTTAAATAACTTTTCATTCTGCCTAGAGTACAAAAGCTTATTTCTCCTGACGCATTGGAAACCGGAATGCTTAAAAACGTTCTTAGTCCTGTATAAATATTTGGAAACGAGAGGACTAATCCATCAGATATAATTTTTTGCAGTAATTGAGTAGGAGAATTCTTGTCATTTCTTTAAATTGTAAACACTCTTCGCTTAAGTTGTCGTCCAAATCATCGGTGTATCGATCTACAAGATTTCGAGCTTCAGATTGAATTACGTCTACGTCCTTATCATCCAGTAAAAATTCAAATAATTGATCCTCATAAGTTTTTTTGCGTCGCTTCAATTCAGCAATTATTTTCCAGAATAGGGTTGAACGTCTCAAATTGAAGAGACTGTTTAGAATCGACGTTCGTGTGGCTTTCTTCAATCTATTCGAATGGGGATTTTCTCTTTCTTTTTCTCTTCTCAGTTCCATTGTTCCTGCTTTGTCCAGGTTCCAGATCGGCAGCTTTCGTGTATATTTCTTCGAACTGCGATGATATCATATCACTCATATAATTTTCTAATGAAATATACAAGTCTACTGCCGACTTTTTCTTGGTCTTATGCATTCCTCCGAGTACATATGTCCATAAAACCAACATGCATGCTGTATCATTGCGGTTCAAATTTTTTTCTAGTGATCGAGGTTCATGTTTTGTGTCTTTAGTTCGTTGCTCGCCATTCGCAATTTCTCTTAAGCATGTTCGGAAAATGTCATATCCACCTAGCAGCGCTGCTGACGCATCATGGCATGCAGACTAACGGGTTTCACTCAACGACTTCAATACAGAGAATTTTCCATCTGCCTTTTTCAATTGGTCGTTTATTTTCTGCCAACCATTTGTACTAGCACTGAAAAAATTGTACCGGGTGGTCAGATAAGAATGCAAAGTGCTGTTTCTCGGAAGCTATTCGTCGTAGAGAGTTGTGGTAAAAAATTGTATGACTAAAGTGGCTAAAAAAGACTGTGGAAAATATTTTCAAATTTGCAAGATGACCGCCAGGGGGCGTAACCGCCATCCTAAAGTTTTCATAATTTCAAAAATAAAAAAAAACATGTAGGGGCATAATAATCAATGCATAAAAAATCAAATGCTTCAGCACTTCATAATATACTTAGTAATATTATTAGCAATTTAAACAAAAAAGAATTAGTTATCAGTATAAATCTAGATTTGTCCAAGGCCTTTGATCTTATTGACCATACATTACTATTATCTAAGTTAGAATATTATGGTTTTCGATCAAATGCTTTTTCACTTTTAAAGTCCTACTTAGCAAATCGGGAACAGTGTGTCGAAATCGGATACCTAAATGGTAATAGATATAGGTGATATAAGTCTACTACGGTAGCAATTTCTTGTGGGATACCTCAAGGATCTATCTTGGGACCGATCTTATTTACAATTTTTGTCAATGATTTCCCCAGTAATATGATACACCATACGACGATGTACACTGATGACAAATTATTTGATGAACTAGTAATTAATAGTGAACAAACTTTAAGTAATGCTCAGAATTGG
This sequence comes from Vesta saturnalis, assembly GCA_036346205.1. Taxonomy (NCBI): domain Eukaryota; kingdom Metazoa; phylum Arthropoda; class Insecta; order Coleoptera; family Lampyridae; genus Vesta; species Vesta saturnalis. The sequence continues at coordinate 924,325 of JARFJB010000595.1, read as the reverse complement.
CTTGTGGTGAACAAGTAAGTTCTCAACATTAATAAGTCTAATATAATTTCATTTTTAAGCGAAAAACTGCAAGCAGAATTCTTTCAAAATTTTATCGCCAAGTTTGATATTAATCTCGTAGTTTCAAATAAATTTTTAGGTATAACATAGACAATCAGTTTACATAGAAAGATCATATTATGGGAGTAACAACGAAATTAAACAAAGCAATTTACTGTCTTCGCAAACTTAAGTCTATTTGTGACGTTTCCACTTTAAAGAAAGTTTATTTTGCATATTTCGAGTCCATACTTCGTTACTGTCTAATCTTTTAGGGCAAAACGCACAAATTGAAAGATATTTTAAAATTGCAAAAGAAGGCATTGACTTTGGACTGTGTACACAAGATAGTTGTAGACCAATTTTTTTTGAACAAAAAATTATGACAGTCTATAGTATCTTTATATATGAATGTTGTGTTTTTATGTTTAATAATGAATGTTATTTTTCAAAAAAATCAGATATTCATAGCCACAATACAAGAAATAACTTTTTGAGAAACGAACTTAGTAAAACCGCAGTATACCACAATTCCTATATTGTCAACTCAATTACATTATATAATAGCCTGCCGCAATACATACGCGAAATTGACAATAGTCTCGGCTTCAAAAGAACACTTAAACAGTACCTTACAGAAACTACTTATTATTCTGTTCAAGAATTCCTTGAACGCTGAGACAATAACATTTTTTACATGTGTATTTAACTATAGCTGGTCAAATATTTACTGTTAACTGTTATATGATTGTTTTTTTTCTTATATATACTGGCCTTTTATGTAATTATTATTATTCTTATTATTTTATTAATCACATAGACCTTATAAATTATGACACTCTGTGATAGGTAAATTAGGTTAGGACTATGATGTGCACTGGTATGAACTGTGATAATTTGAGATTATACATATCATATCACATGAAGACAGTGTATCGCATAATTCATTAATTAGGTATTTTGACTAATATTTGTCTATTTAGTTGTATTATATATTGTTTCAATACCACTGGTAAATGAAATAAACATATCATATATATATATATATATATATATATATATATATATATATATATATATATATATATATATATATATATATATATATATATATATATATATATATACACAGTATGTCCCCGGATCGACTTTAAAAGAGGGAAAATTCTCTTATTTTTGATTTCTCAGAAAATTTCATTCTTGCTGATTTGCCCTGCTTGTTTTCAAACCCCCGAAACACAAATTACTGGCTATTTAACTCAAACGGTTCTCGAGATAATATCATTTTTCTTGAAAAATTCGAGCTTTTCGTAATTTTTTGAAGTAAATTGATTTGTTTCAAAGGAAAAATCAAATTGGTCTCACAAGTTTTAATTAATACATTTAACAATTGATGGTAAAATGAAATGAAATTCTCAAAAAACTGAACTATAAATTTTCTATTCGAATAATGCTCCTCCTTTTTCCGCACAGATTTCAATGCGAGCTCTGAATTCATTGAAACTGCGCCTTATTTCTTCGATTGAAAGGGACTGGACAGCATTCCGTATCCTATTTTTCAATTGTTCTTCATCATTGTCTAATGGCTCACTGTACACAATTTGTTTTAAACGACCCCACAGATAAAAGTCCATTATTGTGAGATCAGGACTTCTCGGCGGCCATAAAATGGGACCATCTCTTCCTATCCAGTTATCATGGAACTCTGTATTGAGCCACTGGCGAACAGTACCGGCATAATGAGCAGAGGACCCATCGTGCTCGAAGAACATTTCAATTTGGAAGTTCAATGGCAATTCATCCAGTTTATCAGTTAAAAAATTTTGCAACATTTCCAAATATGAATAACGGTTTAAATTTTGATCAAAAAAATATGGGCCAATAATTCCATGGTACGAAACCGCACACCACACATTAACTTTTTTCAAACATTGTCTGCGACTAGCAATTCGGAAGTTTGGGTTCGTCCTACTCCAGTAACGGCAATGTTGGGAGGAAACGACTCCGTTAGTTGAAAAGGTCGATTCATGGGAGAACATTATTCGTTTATGAAAATTTGAATCTTCCAAAACTCTATTGCCCATTTCCAAACAAAAATCCAGACGTTTGGCTTCATCACCGTTCTCTAAAGTTTGGCTAAATTGCGGCTTAAATGGTAAAATTTTGTTCTCCTTGAAGATTCTTTGTAAATGAGATTTACCTATCCCAATTCGTAGTGCCCTCCTTCTTAAAGACAACCTTGGAACTTCTGTTGCAGAATGAACGGCGAGAACAGTAGCAGCATCTTCTTTATCGAACAACTTCTTTGGCTTCTTTAGGTTTAAAACCGACCCTGTTTGAAGGAATTTAGTTACCAAGTTTTTTGCTCCGGTATTCGAAATGGCAACCTCCGGGTATTTTTGGTTGAATTTTCTGATAACAACTCGGTAGCACTCTTCCCCAGTTCCGTAACATTGAATTAGATAAATTCTTTGTTGTAAAGTCAACATTATAGCATACAATTCAAATTAGCATGAATTAATTTGCAGTTCAACAGAATTATCAAATTTGACAATTTCTGTCAGTGGTGTTTTTCAATGAAATCCGCCTACTAAAGTTACTTATTCAAAGTCCAATTTTTCAAGAAAAATGATATTATCTCGAGAACCGTACGAGTAAAATAGAAAGTAATTTGTGTTTCGGGGGTTTGAAAACAAGCAGGGCAAATCATCAAGAATGAAATTTTCTGAGAAATCAAAAATAAGAGAATTTTCCTCTTTTAAAGTCGATCCGGGGACATACTGATATATATATATATATATATATATATATATATATATATATATATATATATATATATAGAATATGCAAGTGCAGAATAGGCAGAATATTAGGAGTAGGCCATTGAGAAAAAAGAAATACCTAAAATCAAATTGTAAACAAATATTAAAATTTGATAAACAGTGTAATTTATTTAGTATTAATTAGTTTGTTGCACAAGTAAGTCCTTAAAACTACCTATAATGTCTTTTACAAATGATGAAGCTATTGATATGATTGCGGTATATCTTGAATGTCTTCAAAATGCAGCATTGGCTAAGAGAGCATACTCAGCTCGATATCCAGATCGGCGTCTACGCGATGCGAGAATTTTTCCGCGTTTAATAATGTCTTTTACAAATGATGAAGCTATTGATATGATTGCGGTATATTTTGAATGTCTTCAAAATGCGGCATTGGCTAAGAGGGCATACTCAGCTCGATATCCAGATCGGCGTCTACGCGATGCGAGAATTTTTCCGCGTTTAGTGCAAAATTTGCGTAATACTGGAAGCTTTCGAAGCTGCGAAGAGACTTGGCTAGAAGAATTATTACATTAAATTGCGTCAATATTTAACAACCAATAACGCCAAAGTATAACATGAAAAGCGGCTCCAAGTGTATAAACACTAAAACTGGGCCAACTTATAATATTAAAACAAAAGCGATGATGTAATAAATTAATACATTGATTGTAATTGATCGAATAATTTTAATTAATAAAAAAATTACCAAATATCAATCGCTACTGCCGTCGGCTCATCGGTAGATTGAGATAGGGTGGGTTCTGATTTAGAGTTTAATTAACATACCTAAAATACTGCCTGCTTCTCATAAGCTTAATTATTTTCACTTATCCTTAATTCATAAAAAAAATGTTATCTAAAAATTATGAAAAAATGATAAAATCTCGAGCGCCATGTTGTCTTTTTTTTTATATATCTATATAGGAACAACAAAACCTAGTTAATGAATAATAATAAACAATTTATCAAAATGAAAATAAAATAACATGATATACATAAGTTTATTCAATATATGATTGAAAACGTAAAAAAATCGGAAGTCATATACTATTCTAAATTACATAAAAAACATTACCTTTTAACGGTTCTGTACATACACTGTAACTGGTAACTATGAAGCAGAATGGTGAACTTGGTGAGGTCAATGTCTTGCTTATTTAACCTTAAAATATCGTATCCATAATTTTATTGAATTTCCTTGAAGTTTAATTCGCCAGATTTATTTATAAAAGTATGTAGAACTTGCGTTGTAAAATGTAATTCAAGTAAAACTTGCCATTTAAAATAATAGAATAGTAAAATTACTGACTTATACGTGCCATTAAAAATAAGTATTATAAAAATGCCATATAAAAGTATGCATTAAAAAATATGAGTAAAATAATTGCAAAGTAAGTGCAAAGTGAGTACTTAAAAAGTGAGTACTTAAAAAAAGTGAGTACTTAAAAAAAATGAGTACTTAAAAAAAGTGAGTACTTAAAAAAAGTGCCTAAAAAAAAGCAAAGGCTTTAGTTTTAAATAAAATGAATTGGAAAATAACTTACCATCAATGATGGCACAAAATATGAAAAATTAGGTAAAAATCATGCTTAGTGCTGTAACATTCAGCATTAAGTGAATTAAAAAAAAAGCTTTCAGAATAACTCAAGTGTATTTCCCCCTAAAAGTTTTCTTGCGTTGCGCGGATACCATAATATTAATCCAGTTTTTTAAGAAAGGGAACTATAACTATATGAAATATTACACCCAAAAGATTTGTTCTAGGAAATGCCAATTAAATTGCCATTCTCAATTCTACATATTAATAATTAAAAACTTTTCTAAGATTACGCCAAATAAATGAACGATTCTTAAATTAATGTACTTTTTAATACAACCACAAAAAAAGGTTGTTACAGAATGAAAGACAATATTGGTATTGTCTTAGCATACATGTCATTGAATCCCCACGTTAGTACGAGAGTAATGTCTCTCGCGTTGGATATGTCACGAACTACTATTCAAAACATCAACAAGGATCATAGGTAAGTTCTTATGTCACTGAAAATGCTACTTTACATGTTTCACAATGTGTTCGTAATTTCAAATTTATATAATGCACCCGTATCGTATGGTTTTACATCAAGCCTTACATGACAAAGACTTTGACCGACGGATAGATTATTGTCATTGGATGTTGAGCATGATCAGGGAAAATAGAGGATTTTTATCCGACATTCTTTGGACGGATGAGGCCACTTTTAAAAGTGATGGAAACGTTAATTTGCATAATATGCAAACCGATCCTCACTGGTTGCACGAGGTCCAACATCAAGGTCGTTGGAGTGTTAATATGTGGTGTGGCATACTGACAAATAAATAAGAACAAATATGTTAGGGTATGAATAAGATATCGAGATGGGGTTTTCATTAACATATTTAGGGATGAGTTCATATGAGGTCATATTGTTGCATTTAATTTTTTAGAGAATTTTGCAATTTTCTGATATATCAAAAAACGCCCTCTAGCAGCATCACTAAAAATTAGACATATAGATAAGATGGATTTGATGGAGCAATAAGTGTTCTTTCCAATGAGAATAAACTTATTAAAATCAGTTCAGTCGTTTAGGAGTTACAGCTGTTTCTTTAAAAAATCACTGAATCACCCCACCACTTTATTTTAATAGTTACATCAAACAAAAATTGCTCGAATAAAGCTGAGCTTTAAAAAGCATATAATTTTTTGTTACATTTACTAGGTGGATTTCAGTAAAAAATCACTTTAAAAATTTAGGATGGGGGTTACGACCCCTGGCGGTTATTTTGCAAATTTGAAAATATTTTCCACGGTCTTTTTTGGCCGCTTTAGTAATAAAATTTTTTATCGCAACTTTCTACGACGAGTAATTTCCGAGAAACAGCACTTTGCATTCTTATCTGGCCACCCGGTACATTTTTTGCGCGAACATGAAACGGTCTACTGCTTTCTCGCAACATTCTGCAGCACAGGTTCCCACCAAGTTTAGAGAATGAGCTGTGCAAGGCACATGCATCGCAAGATCATTGTATCCTCTAATTCTTGCTCGCAAGCCCGAATATGTACCAAACATATTACTTGCGTTATCATAGCATTGTCCTCTGTAATTTTTCGGTTCTAAATTGTTATACCCAAGTAATGTAGTGATACCAGGTTCAAGAAACTTCGATTTATAGCTGTAGATTGGAATAAACGCGAAGAAAAGTTCTACTGGAACTCCAGAAGCATTAACAGATGTGAAGACAACACTTAATTGATCAATGTGGGAAATATCTTGAGTAGAATCAACTATCCATAAATAGTACTTCGCTTCTTTTACTTCTTTATTCCTCACTTCTGATCCAATTATAGTGGTTATCTATCTGCAAATACTAGACGAAAGGTATGACTTATGCCCTTTTCGTGGATTTCTATATTTTCTTAAATGTTCTGCAAGTAAGTCCTCAAACTCCGCAATAAGCTTAAACAAACCAAGATAATTCCCATTCTGTGTTGAGCCGATTGTTTGATTTGATCCCCGAAACGCTAGTCCTCTCGAAGCTAAAAATGTGAAGCCAAACCGACTTAGGCTTGTAGAATCTTTGGAGAATAGGCGACAGGGAATACAAAAACTTTTTCACTATGTTCGGAGTAAAGTAGCCAGTCGCGAAGAATTATACATATATATATATATATATATATATATATATATATATATATATATATATATATATATAAGATTTTTGTATTTTCGCCTTAAGTTTGAGAAATCGGCATTCAAATTCTGTATCGGCATTTTCTCAACTATCATACCTACAGTTTTTTCGTTTATGATCCAGGACGCAGCACCATGTAGATTAATTAAGGATCGAGTGGTTACTACCTCAGCAAGAGGCATTAACGGAGAATTAGATGACGAAGGTGCAGTTGCGACCTGATTAATAGCTTGGAATGGAACTGATGTAACTGCATCTGCCGAGGAATTATCATATAGCTCATCAGTTGTCGAGCCAGAGGTTGTGACGGCTTGATTCAAAACAGATGCATTCCTTTTTCATTTTTCTTCGCGGAGTCTCTTATATTCGAATCCACTTCCGCTCTCCCATTTTATTGCAAAAAGACCAAATAAAATAAATGAGTTTTCGTGTGATATATTTTCCGTTATAATCATACACAGTAACTCAATTACTTTATCACAATTGAATATCCACGAACCTGTACCAAAGTGATAATGCGTATTTAATTATTGATTAAACGATATTGTATACAAGAAGGTGAGTTCATTCACGACACACAGATCTACAAAAATAATTACTTTTTTTTTCTGTAGTGATACCAGAGATGGTATCAAAACACTATGGTTTGATCAGAATTTACGTAAATATGAAATCAGAATAATTGCACTGATTCAGATTCAGAAATGAATAACTAATAATAATTTATGGCTACATGAAAGTATATATCATGAAGTGTCTGGTTCAAAGTAGTTCTTTCAAATATTTTAATTGAACGTTCTCCGAAATGGCTTTATAGTTCGAAATTGTTTTTATTTTCTACAGGGTATCCCAACGTAGACTATTGAACTAAACTTATGGTTTTTCCAGATCGAAATATTAAGCTCGAAAATCATCTTTTTTTAATTTGCAGTAACTAACATTGATAAGTAAAAGAAACGAATTGTATTTAGGATTTTTTGGAGCCTTATCATATAAATCAGGATTCTATTGGAAAAGCTGAACACTCTGTATGATTCGGAGTGAAAGTATTTAAATCTGATTTGTAATGTTGTCATACAATGTTCTACTTATAGTTCTCCTCTTTTTCTCATTGAAGTTAGATTTTACAAAATTAAAAACATAGCAATTTCACACTTTAATAGACGATATTTCTGAAATTATTTATAATAGTGTTTGCTATATAATTTTATACTAATTTTAGGATACTTACAAAATATATGAGAAAAAATAGAATTCCATAAAAAAAATGATAATTTTAGTTCAGTAATCTATGCTGAGAACTCCAGTAGAAAATAAAACTATACTCCGTTTACCGAACAGACATAGTTAAGTTCCTCCCCAAAAATTACCGCAATATTTAAATATAACTTTGTTATTGGTCGCATTTTTAAAACCCGGAACACAAGCCATTACTTGCTTTCAACTGTTGTAGTGGGCGTACCTAACAGAACAAACGTCCTTAACTCTGTTTTATTTAATATCATGCAGTTTAACTGTTTTATGTTCTCTGTTTTTTAGAATAAAGTAAAGTGTGTTTTACAAGCGTATCTTATTCTAAACGTAGTATATAACCCTATTGTCCTTGTAAAAGGACGCCATATTTTGACCTAATCCAAAACTTCAAATATTTTTAAACTATGTTTGCGTTACTTTATTTTATATAATTAAAAACAATTTGAAAAAAAATAGTGTGGTGAATTTGTGTTTATACCCAAGTCCACCTGTAATTTCCAAACTTTGCTTTACTGTAATGATTTTCAGTCTCTTGTAGCTTCTTTAATATATTCTTACGTAGTATTTTTACAAGTAATAAATAATTTGAAACTTCTGCTGTGTGTTAAAGTGCAATACTAAAAACAAGACGCTTTGTAATTTAGTCTTGACAAAGTCACATTTCAATTTGAGGTTTTTAAATTTCCCGGTTTTTATAATTTTGCTTACATTGGCCAAAATTTAGTGGAAGGAGCTTAACTATTTCTGTTGGGTAAGCAGATTTTAGGTAATTTTGAAATAGACATAGCAAAACCCTGAATTCGATATATCAAATATTAAGAACTATTGACTGTTGACAGATAACTAAGTGGGGTATTTTGTGTATATTTTAATTATTAGATCACTTACCTAATAGTTAGAAGACGGCTGCTTTGAAGGTAAAAGCGATGACACAGGCAAATTACAGAACGAAAATTATTGTGTACACTGTGAAAACCAAATCGAGAATGGCCGATACGCTGCGCGCTGGACCGTCTAGATTTTTTCCGCCTTCTGGAATTTTGCCGCCCTGGGCACGTGCCCGTACGGTAAAAGAGTATGCAGCCGCATTGCAGATGAAATTGAATATATTCACGTATTCGATTAAAACAACTGCATTAAAATAATGTGACAGTAGCGGTAGCTTAGGTATCTTAGAGGTCAGTTTATAATAGTTTAGCAAATGTACCTCCACGAATGTATTACTAACACACTAACCAAAAAAAATTAGAAACAAACGTAAAAAATTCTATCCACCTACATAAATAAAAATTTAATAAGTCATAGCAACAAGTAAATTACCAGAAAATATTTCTTAATAATTTACTGCTTAATCACAAAGCTTATAAAAAAATTACAACAATTACAATGTATTTATCTTAATCGCGAAAAATTTGTTTTCCTGGTCCTAATGCATGTATTAACGATGTTAATGAATTTAGAATCAACAGTTGGTCGTTTAATTTCTATATTTTCACTGACGCTTGTTAATGATAAATATTACAATGAAAATGGTTGCTACCTAATGAGGGCTCTATGTAGTGTAAAGTATCCTTATCGGTCAGATTCAAGTCACACAACAACAACAAGTCAAGTGATAAGACATTTAATAACGGTTTTAAAAAGGTATAACCTTTAATCATAATTGTGGACCATTTGAACATCTTTAGCCTTAAGTACTTTTCTTTTTACTTAAAGACGTTGTTTTGGTATTTATTTATCATATCCTAATTTCCTTTGTATCGTTTGCCATTCTGTGTTCGTTTGTTTCACCAAAATCCTTATGTAAAATAATGTAACACCAACATCATAGCATTTCACACCAAAATAATTGTGTTTCCGAATTCCAAATAAAGAAAAATAATTTAATAACTAGCTTTTTATAAATTCATTGGTAACCACAGTTTCAATTAGAAAAAACGCATGCTTGTGTCAGAGCTCAAGAGTGATAGATTAAAAAATAAAACATTCGGTTAGCCTGAATTGTTAAGCATATATTTACCTACAACTTTTTCCTTTACATATCTTTTTCTAGTCAATAATAGCAAAGCCGCAGGCACCGCACGAAATGACACAAAACTCATTTTTGCGAGGTATCTAGTTACCCATGCATTTTTTTCAAAAAACGAAAAGCTCATCAAACTAAGCTGGCAAAGCTGCAATTCTTTACCTTAACCATCCTTCTGAGTACAAAGGAGGCACTCGCGGTTTCACTTTGCTCTTGAGAATTCCCGATAACGTCACAAGGCCGTTCATGTGACTGATCTCGGGTTTGACCATGGGAATTTCCGATGACGTAATTTGGACTTGGGGTTGACCTAGGGGCTTGGCAACAGCTTCTGAGAACAAGGAAAAAGATATGAAGGCACGTGTAGTATTTCTGAGGTTGTACCGAAAACAATAGTTCATTTAACAATAATCTCATATCTACGTAATAGTTATAGTGGTAAATAAAGATTGTATATTATCGTTTGCATGTATTTAAAGTGTAACCACTATGGAGAGAACATTATTATTATAACGTATTCTCCTTTTTATGAGCCAACGTCAAGCGACATTAGAGATTTTACTGACTTGTTAATAAACTACCACAATATAACCGTTCAAGATGAAAACGATGAAGTGGATGAGGTGAATGTATCTCAAATCCAAGATGATGGTGATGATTCACAGAAAAAGAAGAGCGATGAGGTAGAGGAGAAGGATGCATCTCAAAACCATGATGATAACGGCGAATCACCGGTTTACTCTACTTTTTATCGTGTTTATTTTTAGATATCAAAACCGAGATTGTTTTCTAGAATGTAAACGACGAAAATTGACAATGAATATCGCTTCATTGACCTTTTCTGATATCAAAAAATGATCCTATTGTTTTCTTTTTTTTAAATATCTACTAAAGCTGGCCAGCACGTGTTTAAATCGTGCATTAACCATAGCAGTTATAAATGTTGATGTATATCTATGAAAATATCCCGTCGTCAATAGCAACGGATAATCTTGGGATATTTTCTTACTGAATCACCCACGTGCTTGAATTATTGTACCGGAAATTTCTTCTCGTTCACAAATTATCCCTTGTCTTCGACTCGGGATAATTCATTCGTAACTCGAAAAAATTTCCGGAAATAATCCAAGCATTAGGGGGATTACAAGTGATAATACTTAATTAACCATTTTATTTTAAAGTGATTTTTTATGTATGCATACTGCTGAAGGTTGACTTTACTTTATGCTCTCAAGGTGAAATTATATATATATATATATATATATATATATATATATATATATATATAACACAATATAAAACACTGTTGAAGGTTGACTTTACTTTACATTCTCAAGGTGAAAATCATTTTTAAAGCATGTGTGTAAATAAACATTCATATAACCAAGGTTGCATTAACGATGCTACAGTTAATGCGAAAGGTAATTACAATACGTGTGAGAGAGATAATTAGGTTTTTTGCTATTCGGATCTAATTTCAAGTTTAGTTATTGTATTGTAGACGTATTTAGGTAGCTGAGCGTTTTCAATAACGACTTCGGACGCTCAGTCTTGCTTATAAATCTAGAGCCGTTTATGTGAGAGGTATTTTCGTTAAGACAGTCCCTGCATGTAAAATAATATAGTGACCTGACCTCGAGTTCGGTTGTATTTGTGATTGTATAGGCATTTTACTAATTTAAATGTAAAACATATTTTTATCATTGTATGCAGAAACGTGGCAATAGTGTTACACGCGAATTTGATATTCGTCGTATATTGACAGCAATGACGTTTCTTTAAGACTGGTTTTTTGCACACTGCAAATTAAATCAGCCTGCTATTTTGGAGCTGGCTTTGCAAGATGTAAGTTAAATCAATTTGGTATTTTTAAATTGTGGTTGGTTGGTTTTAACAAGCTGTAAGTTAAACCAAATCAATATTTTTGAACCATAAGCTGGTTTTCGCAAACTGTAAGTTATGTTAAATCAAATCAGTATTTTTGAAGTGTAAGTTGGTTTTCGTAGGCTGTAAGTTATGATTTGATTGATTGAGATTGATTTAGTTTATTCATTGAGATTGATCTGATAGTTTGGTTTGATCGAGCGAGATTTGTTTCAGATTGATTTGCTTAATTGGTTTGATTAATTTGAAAAGAGCCGAGAGAGAAGCGGAACTATTACTGAAACACTATTTCAAACTTCCTTTCATAACGATTACAGGGACCTGTATGTACTTTTAAAATATACCACTAGGTGGAGCCACCTCTATTACAGAAAGTATTCATTAGTCCATACACAACTAGATGCTCTACAAACAAATTCAAATTCAAATTTCGCCCTAAGGGGTCGCGACAGGACCCAAACACAAGTTCCTATGTCCGTCTTACAAGTTAGCATTAGGGCTCCCTTATTAGAATACTATTTCCAGCCAAGGGGGGCACGACAGGAGGGCGCAGAACCTAACACAAGGTCCTATACCTGTCTTACAAGTTAGCATTAGGTTCCCTTATTTAAATTTCCCGCTGAACAGATTTGGTTCTGACCTTGGCTGGGCCAATGTCAACTCCAAGGCAGGCCCAAGCCTAATTCCAATGGTAAGACCCGAGGTCAACGCCAAGGCCAAATTACCTCATCGGAAATTCCCAAACGCAGCCACGTGGGTGGCCTTGTGACGTCTTCGGGAATTCCCAAAGTCAAAAGTGAAAGCACAAGTGCCTCCTCCCTACTCCTTTGTCTACGCTGGTATCCTAGATCCCTATACTAAACTTACCATATATACAGGGTGATGATTCGCCTCACGTAGCATATGATTTTCAATGGTAAAATCCAAATATGCCGGTAAGTTCACCCCATTGGCATCGATCTCCAAAATCCAAAATGCATTCTGAAGAAACAAAAATTCTAAAGCGAATGATACTATTTTCAAGTACATATCACTTGAAATACTTGTACAATTTTGAGGTAGTAATTGTCATAATTTGACAAATAGCACCATATCCCTGACAATTAAAACAACGTTAGCTTTACATCAATTTAATCACTACTTTTGTAGTGTTCGAATAAATCGTCATCCGCTCTTAAACAATAACCCGGTCGGTCATAAAGGTCACGTCTCACGTTAGCTAGCGTATTACTTGTCATGGCTGAAGACTCCAATTCAATGCAATTTGTAACTCTATTATTTTTCCGATGTTTTCTCCTTGGTAAATCTTCAATTTTAAATGACCCCAAAGAAAAAAAATCATTGGTGGCAGGACCAGGAGATCTTGCAGGCCGTTCAATAGTACCTCCCGTACTAATGACATTCCCATTAAAAGTGTCCGCCAAGTAGTCAAAAACTGGTCTGCTATTATGCACGGGGCAGCCATCCATTTGAAACCAACTTTCTTGGTTTCCACGAATCACGTCATTGAGTGCAGAATCAATGTCGCTCATCAGCAGTACCAAAAAAACGTGCACTTGTGAGTATTCCGTCAAGAAAAAACGGGCCAACGACATGATGCCCAAGAATACTCGCCCACAATTTAACTTTTTCTTGGTATTTGATTCTTTTTGGAACAAGCAACGTAAATTTTTGGTGGACCATACGCCACAATTTTGAATGTTAGGTTGGTTGTGTAGGGTAAAAGTGCATTCATCTGTGAATAGCACATTCTGTAGAAACTCCCTATTTCTGTTACACCTTTCCATCATTTCATACAAGAAACGACTACTTCGATCTCCATCCCCTTGCCGCAACTCTTGATGGCACAGAATGTTTCTTCAGAGTTCTTAGTACTGTAGCGTGGTGTAGGCCAGTGATATTTGGAATTTGTCTCGAAGTGAGTCGAGGATTTTCCACTACTGCTGCAATTACGTTGAAATTATTACCATTTTCGTTGGACGGATGGTGTCTCGGTTTCTCATCTATATCGTACTTGCAATCATTTAATAGACTACCTTTTGGAGGAGAAATAATTTCCATATTCGTCTATACAAAACACGGACTGCGCAGCATACCTTTAGTTTCAAGTTTCTTGATTATTCTCAGCACCGTCGTGTTGCTGGGAATTAGCCGGCCTGGGTAGTTAACGCTAAATAGGTCGCAGACCCTATTGGCTCCATTCTCGCCATAAAACCACTTTAACAAGTCCAACTGTTCCTTTAAGGAGTACATCTCGATACATTGCATAGAATGAAGAATAGGGCAAATGACACGAAGTAACAGTATCATTTTTCCAACGCTATAATGATATCTGGCAAATTATGACTACGTTCACACGAAAAAAATAACACAGGTTTTAACATCGGTTTTATTAACAACGGTTTCCACCGGATATTTACATAGACGTAACAAAGTGACGTTATCAACAACAGTTTAAAGTGTGTGGCGTAAAACGTCGTTGTTAACACCTAACGTTACTAACAACGTTAAATAATGAGAATCGATATTTGAGTTTGTGAGATTAAGTTATTTGTTGTTGTGAGTGTTGCTGTAATTCGTTTTTTTACAGAGATGTCTCAAAAAATGCTTCAAAGGTTTACAAAGGAGAAAACACCAGAATAATAATAAAGCTAAAAAGTCGCATAGAATTGGAGTGTGCAGCAATTATACGTAACACCCTAGCTGTCGTGGGCTGTAATCTTTATGACCGACTGGGTTATTGTTTAACAGCGGATGGCGATTTGTCCGAACACTTTTGTAGTGAATAAGTTGATGTAAAGTTAATGTTTTTTTCATTGTCAAGGCTATAGTGATATTTGTCAAATTCTGACAATTTTTACCTCAAAATTGTCCAAGTATTTGAAATTGAATATATCATTCGCTTCACAATTTTTTTACCGCCAAATTTTGGAAATCGACTACAATGGGGCGAACGTATCGGCATATTTCGATTTTACCATTGAATGTCTTATGCTGCGCGAGACGAGGCACCACCCTAGATATATATATATATATATATATATATATATATATATATATATATATATATATATATATATTCTATTATTGCTTCGCTCGTGACGTGACGAGCATTTATCAATGTCTGTTCAACCTCAAATTGAACAGGATCTGTATCATTTTGCAATCATTAAGCTATTAAAAGAAGACAACATTCACCCAGCTAAATGACCATTAGCACAAATAACAGAAGTACATCCAGCAAAGATTGAAAGGTTTGTATTGTAACAAACTGGAATCCCATGGCAAAACCAGTAAAAAACACATTGAACGCCCGATACCATTACATTCGCCTACCAAAACGCAAACGGAACAAGAAGGTAACATCTTGCTGAGGAAAGCAAAGCAACCTAGCGTGTTGCAAGTAGCACAATTGTACATTGAGCACAAAAGTAACGCGCTAATAGGAAGAGGCACATTCCGGATCGATGTACGATTCGATAAGGCCAATATAGAAGAGGACGCAATGGAAGCAATAAGCACCACACAAGGCTTCGATAAGTTATGTCAACAAGCTACACAAATAGCAGAAGATGTAGAATGCAAGGATCTAACTTATCACGTAATCGATTTAGGCAAACAACTAGAGTGGTTACAAAGTGAAATATACACGATTATCCACTCAAGAAGAAAAACGGGAATGTTAGAGGACATTCTGACATCAAAATTTGGGGTGAATTACAAGTCTATACGGACATCAACGCGTTGAACAAGAATCAACAATAATTAGTGAAGACCGCATATCGTCCAACCAAGTTCATATTATCAAAACTGTGAACTAGGATTAAAAGTCAGCTTGAGAGCTTCAGAAAAAAATTAAACCTGGGCGTTGAGAGCATAACACCAAGGAAAAATGGTACAAGGTCATAGATGAAAATCAGCTAAACCTGCACATTTTAAGTTCTTTTCAAATCGCAGTGAACGTCATTAATGAAGTATGTTCCCACTACAATAAGAGTATTGGAAGTGAGCCGTGGCAGAGGCAGCTTTAACGATCTAATCACGTAACCACACATAAAGAAACTAGTAACATCGAAATCACCAACACTACCGTTTAACATAGAAATAACAACACGTTCGATAGTGAAGATGACTCTCAACAGGATGATCACAGGATACATCATAATGGCGGAAATCACGCAGTATGTAATAATGAAGATCCGACTACGGAATAACGGCAGTCGATTATAACAACCACTTATACTTTTCACTGTCGGATGAAGAATACAAAAACAGTGTGTTCATTTGAGAGCATACAGTTACAAATACCAGAAAGGACATCACCAAGACAACGGTAATGTGCAACCGAATCAGGAAAGCCATAACTAAACAGGAATACCTGGTAAAAACAAAACATTCTGAGTCTCTAGCACGGCGAGATACGATTTCAGTGATAAATAGTTATCACAAACTAATCCACGTCAACATGACAGGAGCAGTTAAACATCAATCTCAAGTAAACAACATCCAGAAAGAGGTAATATTGAAGGTAACAGATCAAGCCAACGAGTTGAAAAATGATGAAGAAGACTTAGAGAACATTCTCTGGAGAAAAATTTCATGGCATTACAAGTCATCAGCCTACTGAATACAATAGTAGATTCTGATATTCTGGGGAACGGGGGTTCGTTTCTAAAGAAATAGTTGAAGATTCAAACTGTTTACTGTTCCCAATCAATTAAAACCATTTTAACGAGGATACTTCCATTCTCGTGCGCTGTAGCTGTGACTCGGAAAGAAAAGATCGATCGAAAATTTGTTAAATGTGCAGTTTTTTTTGGGTGTGAATGTATCTGTTCTGAAACAGGTGGACAACGCTTGTGTTTGTAATTTGAGCAGATGTCCTCCAGACGTTAATGTACTTTCATTGATACGAAATTCCAATAACAGAAGCGCTTTTCAGCCTGTTCAGTTTATTGTTGTGTTTTCTTGTAATTTTCGTATTTACATTTGTAATAAATTTGAAGAATTAAAATTTTAGACTTACATTGCCCTAACGATTTCTGATAAACAAAATTAAGGTTTACGATTATTTAGATTTGGGTTGCAATATTTGCCCAATTATTATTCTGATCTTGTAAGAGTCAATAAGAAGTTAAAATTAGAACTTTTAAGCAAGGGTTGTTACGTACATGTATGAAATTTATATTTAATCCTAATTATTCAAGATATTTTAATTGTATTATAGGTCAGTTAATAGAATTTAAGTGGATTATTTCGAAACTGATTATCGTTTATGTACTTTCCGTCCAATTCACATTATTTAACGATTTAGATAACTCAGTAACCAAAATTATTTATGCTATTTTTGTATTGTTAATAATTTCGGGATTACATAGCCTTTGCAGTGACGGTGTTTTTTTTTGGTTTACGATTTAGACGGAGCATTGAGTGTTGTTTTTTTATGTTTTCGGTCGTGCATTTATTGCAGAAATTGAAAACTATAGTTAAAATTAACATTTGTAAAATATAGAAGTTTTTTTCTTGATAAATTTAACAGTGAAAAGTAATATTTCGTAAATTAAGTTTGATGACCTCTACATATTGGAGACCGAACGGTTACGTAATTTTATTATTGCGTGCTATTATTTTGAAGCACTTTTTTAATACAGCACTAGCCCAATTCTTGTTTGTTTTTGAACTTATCTGAGGAGTATTAGCGTATACTCTTGATAATTATACAAATAGTTTGGATTTTTGGTTGGGTGGGTGGGTGAATGGGAGGGTGGGTGGGTGGGTGTGTGGGTGTTTGTGTGTGTGTATGTGTGTGAGTGCGTGTGTGTATGTAGGTGCGTGCGTGCACGCGTGGGTGTGTGAGTGCGAATACGAGTGCGAATGCGTGTGCGTGTGCGTGTGTGTAAACGTTTGAGTGTGTGTATGTTTGTGAGTATGTGTGCGTGTGTGCGTGCGTGCGTATGCGTGTGCATGTGAGTATGAGTGTGAGTGTGAATGCGAGTGCGAGTGTGGGTGTGGGTGCGGATGCGGGTTAGTGCGTGTATGTGCGTGTGCGCGTTCGTGCGTGCGTGTGTGTATGTATTTTAGCATCCACGATAACTGTAGAACAGTTAAATATACACGAAATTTCATATTTAAGCATGAATTTATTTCTTCTGTACCTGGTTAGATTTCCAGGGACTGAGAGGGGTTGTTTGTAAGGCGCAGTTTTGGGTTTCTAACAAATATTTTAGAAACAGCTGTATATTTCAAAAGTATACAAACACAAACACATAGATGTTGAAATGAATAATTAATAGTATTCTGTGCAATTTTGTAGGGCGACGAGTAATTTGTCAGCAATTCAATTCCTAAGGTGGAATTCAAGAACTCGTTTGAATTGTTGCATTATTTGAGTAACGATCAAAATTATAGAAAATTGTCTAAACTAAAGCTAAAATAATTTCTTAATAAAAGATCAATTAAACAAGATTTAAAACGTGTAAGCTGAATTTACGAGTTTTTTCTTTTCCAAGTTGGCACCTAAACGTATATTAACGAGTATCTAAAAAAAATTATTGTTGTTCCACACTAGCTACTTTATCCTATAATTAGAGTTAGATTTTAATATTAGTTATTAGTAATTATTATGTAAGCAATAGGGCACAAACGTGTTAAAAGAAAGTAGTTTATTTGGTCACACCTGTAACATTTAACTGCAAAACCGCGGTGAAAATTAAACATATAACACTTGCAATTAAGGACATTTACAAAATTGACGTTCATACGTGTAGTGAGTGGTGCCTGGAACACCTTGTTAAATTATTTTATCTGATATTTATTATTTTTCAAAATCCAATTTTTAATTTCTTAGGTTTTTCTACATGTAACGTAAGAGAAGGTACGAATAAGTCAGTAACAGCTATTCCGTGACTATCGATCCTTTTTCGTATACGCAAGCATGTAAGCACGCAAATCCAAGCACGCAAGTATGCGTGTGCGGGTGTGTGCGTGGCTGTGCGTGCGTGAGAGCGATTGTGCGTAAGTGTGTGAGTGTTCGTGTGCGTGTGGTTGTGCTTGTGCGTGTCCGCTTGTGTTTGTTGGAGTGCGTGTGCTTGTGCGTGCGGTTATTAGTGTGCGTGTGCATGTTTGTCGTTTCATCTATAAAAAAAGTACGAATAAATTAGTAATAGCTATTCCGTGACTAATCAGTCCTTTTCCCTATCCGCAAGCATGCAAGCACACATGTGTAAGGACGTAAGTAAGTTCTGATTTATTTCCTGCTTATTGTATTAATTGCTTTATCTAATAATATATGTTATGAAGAAGATGATACATTTTGCGTAACTATTTCATGCCGCTTGATAAAGTTAAGTGCAGTTTCAATAACGTGCACGTTTGTTTATGTGTGGTGTATGTCTCACCAGATATATCGACAGGCTGTCTTGAAATGTTTTTAAATACTCCAGTGTCAATCGTATTGCACAAATCAGTACTAATAACTGTAAACTGTAATGTTCCCAAGTACATCTATTCGTCTGATTTTTGTTCCAAATCTGCATTGTTTTTGCGGCATGTTGGATTTAAAACAATACAACACCTGTAGCAACACACATAACAAAATATTAGACTGAAACTGAAAAATACTTACAATTTAATTCTGAATTTTAGAAAATTTCACATAATTAAGGAAATTGAAGATAAAATTTGAAAAATAGTTTGGAAATGTAAAATAGGTGAAAAAGGAGGCTCCACGGCACTAAGAATAGAATGCTGAAGGCACCTGAATCAAAGGTCGGCAACGTCAATAGCACTCCTGAAGAAAACTAAGCAAATCAAGTATGATTGTAATACTAATAGGAAGAGACCCCCAGGGCTGAAGGCACTGAAAGGAAAATCTGGCTACCCCCACAGGAACTGACCTAAGTCTGGTTGTCAACAAGTTAGGTTAAACGTATCATTAACATGTACTAGAAACGCAGATAAGTTCAATAAGCGGAAGGTTAAAACATCGTAGATCTAAAAAGAAACTAAAATAAAGCGACAATAGATGCATGTGAAATTTACATACCGGTTGACAAATTATTTATTTAAAAAACAGGTGCAAAATCGAAAATTAAAAAGTTTAATTTGCAAGTTTTTAATAAAATTACGAATTCCATGGTAAAACAAAGAAATTAATGTAAAAGTATGGTTAACTGTGAGATGTTTAAATACTTACGGGTAAAAGAATGTAAGTAATTAAAATTTGGCGGAAAATTTATGCATAATATAACTAATAAAGAAAATCCAGAAACATCCCAGCTAATAAATTAAATATTTCATGGGGAAGGTTGTGAGTATTAATCCACACAGTTAATTTCTAACCCCATTTCTAGTTATAAACTATATTTCTATCTCATAATATGGACTAAATTACTTATTATTCTGCTGACCGAGCTAATATGATCCATAAGTTCAAGAACCTTAACATAAAACTTAAGAAAACATCACTGAACATTTGGTTCAAAAGTACTTGCCTAAGACATCATCATATACCGAACTACATACAGATGAAAACTAAGAATACCTCTATGACAGCGGATAATGCATTACAAAAAGGGAAAATCCAATTAAATCAACCACTGACACAAACATAGAAACAAATTAAACTTACAATTATATTCTTTACCACTTCTTTATCACTTACTAAACATCTTCATAGTCCAGAATTAGATTCTTTACTAACAATTGTTAAATGATGAAGTTGAAGTCGTTGGGTCTGCGCTTTTTTTTAAACTCAAATAAAAATTTGGCAACCTTCTTCATGTTAAATACCACAATCAAAATAAAAATTATAACAACAATAAGTTTGTATTACAAGATGATCAGAACAATAATAACTTCACCTTTCATAAAAGAGTTATTAACTTACGTTATGTTCAATCTAATACCAATGCACTTAATACTTTCAGTCTAGGATTAATACATAATTCTAAGAATCTTGACAATTCTACGTTAGACCTTATTAAACTAGATTTGGAGGTTATATTATAAAAAAAACCTCAGCTACCTGAAATAGAGGATATAAGGGTCATTTGCTCTAATATATTAAGAATGTTAACCTACCTTCAGGTAATAAAATACTTATCTTTTTTGGGGTTTTTAATGGTGTATTTTAAATTATACAATCTAAACGTTTCGATAACACTTACAATTATCTTCGTCAGTAGTAATATTTGTTAAAAATTGTTGAAGATGTTGTAAACAATTTTGTCAAAGTTGAAAAATTAAAACATAAACATCAGCCTGCTATTAATACAACAGTTTGAGAAACGTATAATGCCAACTATAAAATTAAATTTTAGTAAAGAATGACTAGGTCATTAAAAATTAAATATTGTTAAACTGCCTTAAAGATGACAGATCAGAACACTCTCTACGGCGAAAGCTAACAATGAAATTTGTCAGCCAAAAAACACATTTAACAAAATTTAATCGAGTTATGAAGTAAGTGTAAAGTTGTGAAAAACTTCAATTTCAGAACGATAGAAGCATTCACAAATCCAAACATCACATCAAATAAAAAAAAAATCCTGAAGAAATAAAAAAGAAACTAACTAACTCTGAAGCTATTTCACCAAAACTATATAGTTTACCAAAAATTCATAAACCTAATATTCCTTTAAGGCCTATTGTTAGTGCAATTGGTTCTGCTACATATAGCCTTGCAAAACATCTTACATTTTTATTACAACCTCATGCAGGAAGAACACCCCATTACATTAAAAATTCTGCCGACTTTGTTGAAAAAATGCATAGCTTCAAAATTGAAGAGGGTGATATAATGGTTAGTTTTGGTGTTGTTTCACTTTTTACAAAAGTGCCTCTAAAAGAAACTATTGAATACATTGATCATATTTTTCCAAAGGACATAACCATTCTTTCTCAGGACTGTCTTACTACAACTTATTTTCAGTGGAATAGTAAATTTTATGAACAGATTGAAGGTGTAGCAATGGGTAGTCCCCTTAGTCCTGTTATAGCTAATTTTTATATGGAAAAATTTGAAACATTAGCGTTACAAAATACACCTAAAAAACCTTCAGTTTGGTATAGATATGTAGATGACACATTTGTTATTTGGAAACATGGAGAAGAAGTACTGCATGAGTTTTTGGTTTTTATAAATGGTATATGTTATATATTCTAGTGGGTAGAGTAGACTTAGTGATCGTATTAGTCTGTATCTTAGTAGGTAACTAGGAGACAGGGGGTTGACAGTATTGGATTGTCAATATATTTTTACGTGTTGTAAAATAAACAAACATTAGAAAATACTTATAGAATTATTGCATACATAATAGTGGCGACGAGGATAACGAACTTATCAAATGAATTCCGAACAATTTACAGAATTTATTAAAGTGCTAACAGAAAATCTCAAAGTTACAAGTAATCAAAATGAAGCTGTGGATGCTGTTACATTGGATGTATTTAATGAAGAAAATGAGACTTTCGAAATTTTTATTAAAAGATTGAAGAATTTGGTAGAAGAATCTCAATTAGTGGAAGGAAAAAAAAGGAGTGGCTTATACATTCAATGGGTACGAAAACATTTCAATTATTGTACAAATTAACAAGCCCCGAAGAGCCAAGTTCTAAATCATATTCACAAATAGTTAAATTAATTAAAGAACACTTACGCCCCACACCAAGTGTAACAACTGAACAAAATCGTTTTTCAAAACGTATTCAAAGGGAAGGCGAAAGTGTTGCAGATTTCGTAGCCGATTTAAAAAAACCTCAGTAAGAATTGTGAGTTTATATGTACTTCATGCAAAGCTTCAACAGCTAATACACATTTAAGACAACAATTTATCAGTGGATTACGTAATCCAGCTTGGGTAGAAAAAACTTATTCAACTGAAAGCTCCTAATACATTTATTGACTGTGTAAATACTATTCTTGCAAGTGAATCAGCACAAAAAGATGCTAAAGAAATTTTTACATCACAAATCTCTGAAGAAAATACACAACAAAATCAAGTTAAACTGCCTACAAAAATTAATATTCGTAATTCAAATGCTTACAGTAACCCTATCGTTAAAAATCGCATTTGTTATCGTTGTGGTGATAAATATCATTTAGCATCATCGCGTAAATATATTACAGCAAAATGTACTTTCTGTAATAAGTTGGGTCATCTTGCCAAGGTTTGCATGACAAAATCTAAAATAAATATGCAAAATACAAGAAATCAAAACCAGTTGGAAGGTGAAGCTAATAATCCAAGTACAAGTATAATTTTATCTACAGAGGAGAGAGCAGAAGGTGACATTCATTATATTAATAATTTGGTTAATACAAGCTTACCGGAATTATTAATAAAACCTGAGAAATTTATGTTAAATGTCAAAATTAATGGGCAAGACGTCGTTTTTGAATACGATACCGGTGCTGCAGTGTCGTCAATGTCGTATGATGCATTTAAAGTATTATGCCCTACATCACATATTTGTACTTCGTCATTACCACTTCGCACTTATACTGGGGAAATTATTCACCCAATTGGATATTCAACTGTGGAAGTAACACATGGGGATAAGAAAGAAATAGGGAATTTGTATATACTTCCTGGTAAAGTAGAACCAAGATTTGGAAGGGAGTGGTTACAACTTTTCCATAAATTACATCCAAATATACATAAGCTACACGGAAAAGCGGATTCTACGAGTAAGATACTTGAGAAGCTTAAACAAAAATATTGTGAAGTTTTCAAGGAGGGTATTGGTCAAATTAATAATTACGTGACCAAATTATACTTAAAAGACAACACCAAACCTATTTATTATCCTGCAAGAAAAATTCCTTATGCCATACAAGAGAAAGTGGAAAAAGAAATTGATCGTTTGGAGCAGTTAGGTATAATATCCAAAATAGAATACAGTGAATGGGGAACACCCGTTGACCCTATTTGTGAACGAGATGGATCTATTCGTCTTTGTGCTGATTATAAGGTCACAATAAATAAAGTATTGAAAGACGACCATTTTCCCATTCCAAATTTAGAAGATATTTTTGACAAAACTGTTAGGTGGAAAAATATTTACAACGTTAGATATTAGAGAAGCATATCTGAACATGCCTATGGATGCTAAAAGTACAGAAATTCAAGCAATTACTACTACAAAGGGGGATTATACAGTAAATCGACTTATGTTTGGAACAAAAGTAGCACCCTCGGTGTGGCAACGCTACATATCCAAAACATTAGCAAATATACCCGGGGTGTGTGTGTTTTTAGATGACATCAAAATACAAGGAAGCACTATGGAAGAACACACATATAGACTAGAACAAGTTTTAAAAAGACTGCAAGAGGTGGGACTTAAAATTAAGGAAGAAAAATGTAAATTTTTCAAATCTGGTATAGATTATTTAGGATACAGAATATCTTCGCGTGGATTAGAAAAAACAAAGGAAAAAACAGAAGCAATAATGAAATCTGAAAGACCAGAAAATGTGACTCAATTGAAAAGATGGTTAGGTATGGTAAATTATTACGGTAGATTTTTAGAAAATTTGGCAACAAAATTACAACCTTTATATAACCTTTTACAAAGGAACGTTCCTTTCATATGGAATGATCAATGCGAGAAAAGTTTCATTTTAATAAAAAAAGAAATTACATCTGATAAAGTATTAGTTCCTTATAACCCTGCTTATTCGTTAATATTAGCTACGGACTCGAGTTCATATTCACATATAATGCCGGATGGTTTAGAAAGACCAAACGCATATGCCTCGAGAACATTAAGCAAATCTGAAAAAAATTACAGTCAAATAGATAAAGAGGCAACATCAATTTATTGGGGATGTCGTAAGTTTTTTCAATACTTATACGGACGTAAATTTAAATTGATTACGGATTATAAGCCGTTAGTTAGTATTTTTAGTCCGAATAAAAATTTACCAAATATAACAGCCACTAGGCTATTACATTATGCACAATTTTTGCAAGGATTAGATTACGACGTAGTTTATAGATCTACAGAAAAACATGGTAACGCAGACTCGCTTTCTAGATTAATATTAAAAAACGATTCTTCTTCGTTCGAATTTGACGATGTTACAATGTATCAATTACAACAAATTTTTAAAGGAACTAGAATTGTTATTCCTTCTTGTCTTAGAATTAAAATTTTAAATTAATTGCATGAAGCACATATAGGTATAGTTAAAATGAAAACTTCAGCGAGATCGTATGTTTGGTGGCCCGGCATTGATAATGATGTTGAACATGTAGTAAAAAGCTGTTTACCTTGTCAAATGATACAAAATAATGAAACCAAAAGTACCTGCCATAAATGGGAAGCTCCAGATGGCCCTTGGCAAAGATTGCATTTAGATTTTGCAGGTCCTTTTGCAAATAAGTATTTCTTAATTTTAGTCGATGCTTATTCAAAATGGCCAGAAATATTTATCATACCATCCATGACGGCATCAGTAACAATTCGTTACCTTACAAGTACTTTTGCTCGTTTTGGTATTCCAGTCACATTAGTAACAGATAATGGACCTACTTTTATTTCACAAGAATTCCAGGTTTTCACAAAAAGTAATGGTATTTTACATAAATTTTCGGCACCTTACCACCCAGCTACTAACGGGCAGGCTGAAAGATACGTTCAATCAATGAAGAATGCAATAAAAAAATTAATTATAGAAAAAGGAAATTTTGATATTCAATTTCATTTACAAAATTTTTTATTACACTATCGTAAAACAAAAAATTTAACAACAGGAGTTTCATCGGCACAATTACATTTAAAAAGAGATATTCGAACAAAAATCGATTTAATTAGATTACCATCAAAAAAAGAACATAATTTTCAAGAAGCTTATAAAAAAAAGACATTTAATGTAGGTGATACAGTACGTTTTCGAAATTATGATAGAACTGGTATGTGGAAATTTGGAAAAATAATAGAGAAGGGAGGTAAACTACATCACTGGATTGACACAGAAGGAACAAAAGTTAGAAGACATGTGGACCAAATTGCCAGAACTGAAGTTACATTACCAAATATATATAAGTATCAAGATAAGGTACCTTTAACACTTATACACGAATCAGAAGAAGTAAATTTGGAGAAAGATTCTACGAAATCATGTGACAGTAACGACTCAAAAGGAGAGGAAAATAATACAAAAACTAGACAGGATACAGAAAGAAATGATAAGGAGGAAAAAACTGATCATAATGAAAATGTAAGGGAAGAACAGAGTGAAAATACAGCAGTGACGGAGCTAAGAAGGAGTAGGAGAACTAGAAAATCCATTGACAGATTTAGCTTTAAGTGATGGGGGAAATCTGTTATATATTCTAGTGGGTAGAGTAGACTTAGTGATCGTATTAGTCTGTATCTTAGTAGGTAACTAGGAGACAGGGGGTTGACAGTATTGGATTGTCAATATATTTTTACGTGTTGTAAAATAAACAAACATTAGAAAATACTTATAGAATTATTGCATACATTATAGTATACATCCTAGTATTCAGTTTACCATGGAAAAAGAAATGGAAGTTTACCATTTCTTGACATATTAATATCTAGAAATAATAATTCACTATCTTTTAAGGTTCACAGGATGCCGACACACACTGATAGATACCTTCATAAATTATCCAACCACCATCCACGTCAAAAAATTAGTGTAATTAAATCTTTAGTAGATCGAGCAAAACGAATTTGTGACCCTGAATTTTTGAAGGATGAATATAAATATTTAAGAAAATCCTTACAAGATAACGGATATTCACTTACAGATATTAATAATGTTATTACACCTTTTAGGCGTAACCTTAAAGAAAAACCAGCTCTTAATGTTGGTAATGCTTCTCTTCTTTTTATAGCTAATGTTACAAATAGAATTGAAAAAATCCTAATTAGATATAGCATTAGGACTATATTTAGACCTACAAGAAAAATTAAAGTACATTTAAGATCACCTAAAGATGCGTCAAACCCTTTATCATCTTCCGGAGTGTATAAGTTATCTTGTTCATGTGGAAAAGTATACATCGGAACCACAAAACGTAGCTTTGATGCAAGACGCAAAGAACATATGAGATTTTGTAGATTAGGTCTGCTGTTGCTGACCATGCCCTGAATAATCTAAATCATTGCATTCAATTTGACAATGCGGAAATATTGTCAAGACAGACTCATTATTATGTTCGTATACAACGTGAAGCTATTGAAATATATAAACACCCTAATAATTTTAATAGACAAGAAGAAAATCTCCGTTTAAATAGGTTTTGGCATCTTATAATTAAAAAAAGCGTAATGATACGTCTTAATTTTGATTTTAATTTTAACTTTTGGTATGTCTAGGTTTTTTGCTGTGTTTTTCCTAGACCTTGAAGCAAATGCTTTACCAATTATATGTTGAATTACCACAACACTATAATTTAACACAAGTAGTTGAAATCAAATTAAAATTAAAAATTACAAAAAACGTTCTGTATTATACTTTTCATTGTTAATAACACTTATTGATAAAGATATCTCTTTGTTAGATTTAACTGCATTATTTTATTTGATGTGATGTTTGGATTTGTGAATGCTTCTATCATTTTCAAATTGAAGTTTCTCACAACTTTACACTTACTTCATAACTCGATTAAATTTTGTTAAATGTGTTTTTTGGCTGACAAATTTCATTGTTAGCTTTCGCCGTAGAGAGTGTTCTCATTTGTCATCTTTAAGGCAGTTTAACAATATTTAATTTTTAATGACCTAGTTATTCTTTACTAAAATTTAATTTTATAGTTGGCATTATACGTTTCTCAAACTGTTGTATTAATAGCAGGCTGATGTTTATGTTTCAATTTTTCAACTTTGACAAAATTGTTTACATCTTTAACAATTTTTAACAAGTGTTAATGGTGAAAGTTTACATCTTCATACCTTCAGGTAAATTTAACAACCGTACAATCAAAAAGATCCAATCTGTTTTTAAAAAGAAATTTCTTATTTGTACTAAGGCGGGCAAAGGTAATGGCTCCAGTGATCATGGACAATATCTAATATCAAATATCAACTTTCAATTATTTACTAACAAAGTTAGGAGATTTATTGCTGAACATAAAGACATTCTCATAGATCAATTTAAATCTAAACATTACAATTTAATTCTTATGAATCCAATTTTTTCGAGACTTTATGTCTTGCTAAAAATACACAAACTGAACCATCCCATGCGACCACTCGTTTCTTTTACCAACACACTAGTATCAAAATTGTCTGCGTGGCTGAATCATACTTTGAGAGAATGTTTAGATTTACAATTTCCTTTTTCTATCAAGAATTCTATCGAGTTATCTAACAATCTACTTGATCTTAAAGATGAATAGAATTATCTCCTTCTCCCATTTGACATTGTCAATTTTTTCCAAGCATTCCCTTCGAAGATTGCCTAAGCGTTGTTAACACATACTTGAATACTTCTAATCTTATAGACAACATTTGCGAATTTCTGAGTGGGTGTCTTAAACTATGTCACAGTCAAAATTGCTTGAAATTTGATAATAATAATTACACACAACTGTCAGGTTTACCTATGGGGGGCAACTTTTCACCGTTACTAGCCGAATTATTTATAGTTTCTCTAGAATCTAATAGAATTTTCAAGAGCGACTTAATTAAGAAACATTTCATATTTTATAAAAGGTATGTGGACGACATTTTTGTGGTCTTCAAAGGCAATGACCAAGATATTCAGAGTTGTTTTCAATTTATTAATAGTTTACACACTCGGATTGAATTCACGGTAGAGAAAGAAAGTAATAGCGTCTTAAATTTTTTAGATTTGAAAATAACTAGGTTAAACGACCATTTAGATATCGACATATACAGAAAACCTACTACTACTTCTTTTCACTCGTTTTCTAATAAATTAGCTGCCTTCACATTCAATTTTCACAGTTTGTCATTTTACCGTTAAATAACGAAAATTTCAACAAAGAGCTCAACATAATATTCGAATTGGCTGACCGCAATGGCTATTCCAGGCATATTATTCATAATTTATACAGAAAGTTCATCAAGAATTACCACATTCGACATCACACCACTTTAACACCAAGTGTTGATAATGGCTTCCTCACAATATGCTTCACTGCCTTTTTTTCAAAAATCTGCTTAAGCAATATAATATTGACATTTCCTTTAACTCCAAACACAATTTAAAAACTATGTTAGTGCACACAAAAGGCAAAACTTACAAATTAGATCGACCAGTGGTTTTTAAATCTTGTTGTGGGACTTGCAACTCCTTTTACATTGGCTAAACAGGCCGTAAATTCAAAACTAGATTTTCAGAACACTTAAATTGCATTAAAAATCCTCCTTTGCTTGCCGTATTTTAGAAACCGGTCATTCATTCGATCCAAACCAAAATGTTGATATTCTTCATGTTTGCGACAAGGCTGTGAGATTAGATTTGTTGGAGGTAAAAGAAATAGTACAACATTTTGACCAAAACCCCGATTATTCACTAAACGAAATCTTAAACTTAAACAAGAATCTTTTAGTTTTGAACTCATTTTTCGACTCATCCTGTCACTTTAGACTTTCTTGAAGTTGGCAGTCGTTGGTGTTAAACAATTTCTTTTCTACCTATTCAAGCGTAGGTGACCGTAAGCAAAATATCGACCAAATGAAAGATTAAGTGTAAATACGGTTTAAGTGATCCAAATCAACAATTTGAAAACTAAATTTTTTTACAGATTATCATAGATTATATTTTATCCACCGCCCCCCTCTCCTAGACCATTTCGTGACGTATAAAACGTTAATAACGTCTACGTCCGACGATCGATTTGCAGATACATGGTGCTAATGATGCCAAATAATTAATCGCCAGAGTTTAGGCAAAATTCTTTATTCATACACCAATTTCATTGTTAGAACGATCAAAACTATATTTTCGGTGGGAAAGAACCAAATTATATAATTTCCCAGTGTCGGTCATTGTTTCGGGTCTGTAATATTTAAAATCTTTATGTATATGCCCGATGACCAGTGTCTACTTTTAATATATTTTACCACGACTTTAGCCCAAAAATTGAAAATCAAGCGTGAGTTCTGTTTGATCCAATAAATTTTTAGCTACCTTAAAACATAAAATTGTCTAGATTCTTAGGATTATGTTTTAATCCTAGACTCAAAGTATTAAGTGCATTGGTATTAGATTGAACATGATTTAAGTTAATAACTCTTTTATGAAAGGTGAAGTTGTTATTGTTCTGATCATCTTGTAATACAAAACTATTGTTGTTATAATTTTTATATTGATTGTGGTATTTAACATGAAGAAGGTTGTCAATTTTTGATTTGAGTTTATGAAAAAGCGCAGACCCAACGACTTCAACTTCATCATTTAACGATTGTTAGTGATGAATCTAATTCTGGACTATGAAGATGTTTAGTAAGTGATAGATTTAAAGAATGTAATTGTAAGTTTAATGTGTGTCTTTCATTCTTGAGCCAGTGGATCTTCCCTTTTTGTAATGCATTAGCCGCTGTCATAGAGGTATGAGGTATTCTTAGTCTTCATCTGTATGTAGTTCGGTATAAGATGTTGTCTTAGGCAAGTACTGTTGAACCAAATGTTCAATGATGTTTACTTAAGTTTTATGTTAAGCTTCTTGAACTTATGGATCATATTAGCTGGGTCAGCAGAAGAATAAGTAATTTAGTCCATATTATGAGATAGAAATATAGTTTATAACTCGAAATGGGGTTAAGTAATTAACTGTGTGGATTAATACTCACAACCTTCCCCATGAAATATTTAATTTATTAGCTCGGATGTTTCTGGATATTCTTTATTAGTTATATTATGCATAAGTTTTCCAACAAATTTTAATTAATTACATTCTTTTCCCGTAAGTATTTTAACATCTCACACTTAACCACACTTTTACATTAATTTCTTTGTTTTAGTATGGAGTTCGCAATTTTATTACATCCTTCAAAATTAAACTTTTTAATTTTCGCACAAACACACGGACACACGCGCACACGCACACGCACACACACGCACACGCATACGCACACGCACACGCACACGCACACGCACACGCACACGCACACGCACACTCACACGCACACGCACACGCCACACGCACACGCACACGCACACACTCACGCACACGCACACGCACACGTACACGCACACGCACACGCACACGCACACGCACACGCACACGCACACGCACACGCACACGCACACGCACACGCACACGCACACGCACACGCACACGCACACGCACACGCACACGACACGCACACGCACACGCACACGCACACGCACACGCACACGCACACGCACACGCACACGCACACGTACACGCACACGCACACGCACACTCGCACGCACACGCACACGCACACGCACACGCACACGCACACGCACACGCACCCGCACACACGCACATGCACACGCACACGAACACGCCCACGCCCACGCGCACGTACACGCACACGCACACGCACACGCTCACGCACACGCACACGCACACGCACACGCGCAGGGACACGCACACGCACAAACATACGCACGTACACTTGCACCTTCGCACGTACACACACATGCGCAAGCGCAAGGACGATTTAGGCAGCCTTGAAATATTTTTCAAATATGTATCGTGACCTTATGATTGCTTGACTTCCTCGTCTAAGGAATCGAAAAATTCACTGAAGAAGTGGGGTTACGCGTGGTATATGCTTATAACTTCGTTTTGTCATACTAACACGGCCCATCCGTCCACCCTTCCGCCCGCTTTCATGATTATTTAAAAAGGGTTCAACCTTTTGTTAATTTGAGACAAAACTCGAAGTTCAGCAAGCGGCGTGAAAATTTTACATAATCTCATGTAGCGTTGATAGAATTTGCTAGTTTTTGTTGAATGTGCCATTACACTCTTTAATTCCTTACACTTTACAGTTCTAAGTAATTAATGAACGTACGTAAAACCTGTTTATTACATTATTTGGCGCTCTTATATGGAACACAAATTTTTGCAATTAATACTTGTTAATATCCAGCCTACTATTGAAAATGTATGTTTAACTACCTACAATATATTTTAAATATATCAAATTGCCCTTCGAGAAATGTTACTAAAATCAGTCATAACAATATACACGACATTCTATTCTGAGAAGAATGTATACGTGTACATTAATTAATGAAACTAAGTAAATAAAAATTAATTAATTAAATGAACCTATTACGATAGTTCTACCTGATATCAGCATTACCCTTTATCAGTTTATATTACTACAGATTATGAGCACAGTTTCTATAACGGTGTAAGTAACTGGTTAATTTGGAGTAACCGTTGACTATGCAAGATAAAGGAAATAGCTTGAGAAACTTTTACCTACAGGGACATATTAGTGTTCATGGGTGCAAAACACAAAATGGAACCCTCTTTAAAGTACAGCTTCCGAAGCACAACGGTGAACAGCCATACATAACACGTCAGCATTTCTAAACTATTATAGCAAACGGTAGATTCTTATTCAGGTATCGTATCGACTTTCTATCTCGAAAACAAGAATATAACGGTGAAGATTGAAGCTTCTTCATGTATATTTTAAGCTTAAAATCTGTTTGGTATAAAAGTAGCTTAGCTATATTTTTATCGTAGGTAGTTCCGCAAGTTTCAAGTATACATGCATCTAAGCAGTAAAACGTAAGAAGTTTCTTTTATTACGTTATTGCTTGCCGGTAGCATTTTAAAAATAGTCAGAATTAAGGACATTCCGAAAGCAAAAATAAATTTTGTTTAGGAAACCGAGTTAACATTCCGGGCACACTTACATTACGATCTAATATTAAAACATGTTGAGTGTTATGCAGCTGTAGGAACAGTTTGGAAACATTCAAGCGAGACGTTTTTATAACAGAAGCATAACTCTAGACTTTATTAAATATTATCAAAATTACAAAGCTCTACTACAACTCATAATGAATTAGTTTCATGAATATAAAATGTGGGAGAACTAGATATAGTTTTAAAACTTCTCGTTGTATAAAATTTATAAAAAAAAGGAAAAAGGATTGAATTTGCCAAGCAAGCATCCATTCGCTTATTTATCGTACAAACATTTTAATATTGGGTGAATCTAAACCAACTACAAAAATTATCAATTTAACTACTAAATATTTTATTTTATTCACAATGTTTATATTTTAGTGCCAAATTTATTATTATAATAAATAACATTCGTAAATTATATCTAGTTTAAAAATAAATCTGTGTTGTATTAATTTTATGGAGATTTATATACATTTTCTACTGAAGTGGTGTATTTTTACAAAATAACATAAACAATTTGAAAATGTGTTGCAATTTAAAATCTAAAAATTGGTAAACTTACAAGAAACAAAAGATATTCACCATAAATCATTCTATAGTATTAATGTTGATGGTTATTAAAAATAGTAACAAAATGATACATGCGGATAAAAGATATCGTATATATTCTAGAAAAATGTTATAATAAAAAAAAACAGGATAAGTTTATCCTAACGTGCCAAAGCACTCAGGAACGCTTAGGAGGATGTGTAGAAGGTATTTTGAATTGTCAACAGATGCCTAAAAACGGCTGCTACCTTATACTTTTCCATGTCATAATTGAGAGGAAAACCAGAAGTAGGAAGATCATTCCTGAGTTTAAAAGCTGCATAGAAAAATGTATATTGGGCCCATTTGGTACGACAAGTTGATATTTGTACGACATCTTGATGATGGCACGCGAAGGTATCAAAAAGTGTAATTCATCAGCACAATAGCCATTGTAATACCGATAGTACAAAGAAAGAATTGAAACGATTCTTCTATGATCAAGGGACTGTATGTTAGAAATTACGGAAGGGTCATCTATGAGCTCTCCCTTGACTACTGTAAGTAATATCGAGAGCGTATTGGAGAGTACCAATCTAGAGGTGAGAATTATATTCTTGATAAGGTCGAATTTGCACCATATATATCCGGGTGTCCAAAGCGTTACGCGACGGAAGATTGTGGCTTCGCTGTTGATTCTTCATTAAAATCATTTATGCAAATGTTATATGGCTTCAATATGTGCACAACTTAAAAATATTTTAGCACCTACAGGGTGATTCGTAAAAGCAGGGGGGTATCAACTTTTTTATTTTAAATGGAACACCCTGTATATCCTTACATTTTTGGATAGCCTAATGAATAAGCTTTTCAATGATGTATACATTTGTACATATAAAATGCAACGTTGCAAAGTTATTTAACAAAAATGTATTTTTTTCCTGAATGTAAGGTTAGCAATAAAAATTAAATCTTGGTTTATTATCTAAGTTGAAACAAATTAGTTCAGGGATATAATTAAGCTAGGTATAGGCTTTGAAAGGATGTAAACGTTTTATTGATATATTGAATAGGGGAGAGAAGACTCTGTGTGAAACTTTAGCATGTTCAACGTACATCAATTTTCTTATTTCAAATGGAACACCCTGTATATTTTGATATGGGCGAATAGCACTCTTAAAGACCTAACTTTTATCTGAATACATTGATACCGCTAAAATTTATCGTTTTTAAAATATTTCCAAATTTTAATTTATCTATAATTATTTTATAACGTAACGATTTAATCGACTGCCATGATTTAAAAGCAATAAAACAAAATTTTAATATGTCAATTAGGTGTATTTTAACTTGATCAAAACTAGTTTTTCACTACATTTGTATTTAGAAGAAAACTTGAATTAAGAGAAGTTAACTCTAAATTTTAAAATGAAATATACGAAGAACGAATTAATTCAAATAATTTACATAACAGGAGAAGCTCAAGGTAATTGTTTACTTGCTTCTAGAATATATAAACAAAAATTTCCCGATGCCCGTTGTCCAGATTAACGAGTTCTTGAAAATTTAAAAAGTAGATTTGAGGAAACACGTAAAAAGAGCAATTGTCCAAAACCTGTAAACAACGAGGAAACTCAACTAGTGGTGCTTCAAGCTATACAAGAAAACCCTCAAATAAGTATTAGAAAAATTGCAGTGGAACATGATTTACAGAAATCAACAATACACAATATAATTAATGAATATAAATACCACCCATACAAGTTCCAACTCCACCAGGAATTGGATGAACATGATTTTGAAAATAGATTAAATTACTGTCGTTGGGGATTGCAACAACCACATATTTTTTTTAATGCAGTTATGATGACAGACGAATCTACTTTTCATAACAATTATTTTGTAATTAGACATAACTGTAATTATTACACAATGGAAAATCTACATATAATTAGATACAGCAACAATCAGCATCGATGGAGTCTCAATGTTTGGGCTGGTATTATTGGAAACAGATTGTTAGGACCCTATTTTTTGGAAAACAGTTTAAATGCAGTAAATTATTTAAATTTATTGCGAACCAACGTGCTACCATGGATTGAAGAGAACATTCCATTTGATAATGAGGAAATATGGTTCCAACAAGTTGGCGTTCCTGCACATTCGACTCGTGATATGACGGAGTTTTTAAATCAGCAATTTCCTGATCGTTGGATAGGTCGTTATGGGTCTATCAGGTAGCCAGCAAGATTACCCGATCTGACTTTCATGGACTGTTTTTTATGGGGCTACATTAAAAATGAAATTTATAGAACATCCGCCGGCTATTGCAGAAAATATTAGGGAAAAAATTCAACAAGCGTTTCGTAATGTAACCCAACAAATGTTGCATAATTTACAACATTCCTATAGACAACGATTGAATCAGTGCATTGAGAAAAGAGGGGGCTTGTTTGAACCGTATTTATACTTTTTTTAAGAGCACATTTGCTTATGTTTGACTAACCTACTTCTGGTTCTTGTTAATTGTTTGTTTATTATTTCAATATTACATTGTTTAGTTTATTGTTAAAAATATCTAATGAAATTGATTATTACTATTATTAATCTGGTATTGTGACTTGAAATCATGGCACTCTATTAAATCGTCACGTTATAAAATAATTATAGAAAAATAAAAAAAATGAAAACGTTTTAAAATTATATATTTTAGCGGTATCAATGTATTTAGATAAAAGTTAGGTCTTTAAGAGTACTATTCGCCTATATCAAAATATACATGGTGTTCCGTTTGAAATAATAGAATTGATGTACGTTGAACATCCTAAAGTTTCACACGGAGCTTTCTCTCCGCTATTCAATCTATCAATAAAAAGTTTACATTTTTTCAAAGCCTATACCTGGTTTAATTATATCCCTGAACTAATTTGTCTCAACTTAGATATCAAACCAATTTTTATTGCTAACCTTACATTCAGGAAAAAAATACATTTTCGTTAAATAACTTGGCAACGTTGCATTTTATATGTAGAAATTTATACATCGTTCAAAAGCTTATTCATTAGGCTATCAAAAAATGTAATGATATACAGGGTGTTCCATTTAAAATAAAAAAGTTGATACCCGCTACTTTTACGAATCACCCTGTAGGTGCTAAAATATTTTTAAGTTGTGCACGTATTGGAACCACATAACTTTTGTACAAATGATTTTAATGAAAAACAGCGAAGTCACAATCTTCCATCGCGTGACGATTTGGACACCGGTATATATATATATATATATATATATATATATATATATATATATATATATATATATATATTTGCCCAAAAAATCAGAACCCACCAAAATTTGAACAAAACTAACGACCCGTTCGAAAGTCATAGGGGTGGCCTCTATTTGATTTACACCCGGTATATATATATATATATATATATATATATATATATATATATATATATATATATATATATATATATATATATATATATATATATATATATATATATATTATATATATACCTATTGGAATTTCTTAACTATTTTTTCTTAGGGCATATACAGGGTGTTCACAAAGAAGATCCATATCAAAGTTATGTCTTCACATCATCAGGTGTAGTCGGAGGTACGTTATAAACAATACCTTTTATGTAGCCCCATAAAAAATCTACATACGTCATATCTGGAGATCTTGCCGGCCAATTTTGTGGTCCGCCGTATCCATTTATTAGGGAAAGTTTTATTTAAATATTGGCGAACTCGGACTTCTAAATGTGCGGAGCACCATCTAACTGAAGCCACATCTGTCTTCTGATATCTACTGGAATATCTTCTAAAAGGTCAGGTAAATTATGTTGCAAAAATCTTCTAAACTTTTGACCGTTTAAATTTCCATTAAAAAAGTGACGCCCTATTACGTGCGATGCCAAAATTCCGCCCCACACGTTAACAGACCATCGGTGCTGACGATCATGGGTGCGAACTAAATGTGGATTTTCATCACTGTAGTAATGGAAATTGTGTTTGTTGACAAATCTGTTACTAAGTAACGTAAATTCGTCTAAAAATAGTACAAAGTCGAAAAAATTATCATTTTCACCCACTTTGTCGAGAGCCCATAGGCAAAAATCTAGTCCTCGAATTAAATCATTATCAAGCAGCTCCTGATGTAACTGAATACGGTATGGATGAAATTTGTGTCTTCTAATTATTCTGCCAACGCTTCGTTTGCTGATACCTACTTCTCGACTCATTTTACCCTGACTTGTATAGGGACTCTCAACAAGGGCGACAATTACCTCAAACTCATTGTCTCCATTTCCTGTGACAGTATACTACATTTCCCGTTCTACGGAAACACATCCAACAATCGTTGCAATACTATTTTGTTGGAATGATTGCGAGTGGGATATTTTTGATCATAAACCCTTTCTGCTAGTAATAAATTTTCTTGACATTCTCCAATCGTTAAAATCATATCAAGTTTTTCGTGTATAGAGTATGTTTTCATTTTTACAATTTTTACAATTTTTGTAGGACAAATTCGCTTATTATTACAAAGTGACTACCTTAGATATACAATATAATGATGTTATATTATTTAACAGATGTCAAATAATAATTAAATATTGTCAATGCCACTTTGAATCTTCAAGTAAACCCAGAGTATCGGAATTTTATAACTTAATTAATAATTTCACAATAACTCAAAAACGGTTATAATTAGGTATAGGAAACTCTAGTATAATTTGAAAGGTTATAAAATTTTACAACAGTTTTTTAATTAAATACAGGGTGTGCTATTTAAAATAAGGTAGTTATTTGCAATATTAGGTACCTGCAATTTGACATTTGATTTTTGAGTGCCCGGTATATTTTCTTAACAAAAATTTTATGCTGTTTTACGCAACAACCCCGTTTGCAAAGTACTGACAAAAGCTACGCTGTTTCAATAATAATAAACGTAGCAAAAATAAATTTTGAATTCAAGCCTGTAATTTCAAAAATGATTAAATATCTTTGAAACGGTAGGTTTTAGGTATAGGCAACTTACCTTTATTTTATTCATAAATTCCAAAAAATATATAATCTACAGGGTGTTCTATTATAAAAAATATAACTTTGATATGAGTCTTTTTTGTAGACACCCTGTCTATGCACTAAGAAAAAAGAATTAAAAAATTCCGATAGAGGCCTATAGAAACTCCGTGGCAATATATATATATATATATATATATATATATATATATATATATATATATATATATATATATATATATATATATATTGGCCAGGTCTTCACCTTGAGCACCAATTCGTGATGGCCCTTACGTCAGTTCTGCTGTTGGGCGTCAATTTGCGTTAGGCCCTAACGTTGAGGTGACGATTTGTCTTAGTTTTAAATATATACCGGTTTGGGCGCCATTTGTAACGAACGTAAACATGGACTTAATTCTTTGGTTTGCTTACCTTCGTCACAAAAATTGAAAGCTAGTGTTCTTTATTTTATTTGAATAATTTCACAGTTCTTTAATTTATATTGTTTTTGTGAGACGTAAAATGATTACTTTCTTTAATTGGATCCGAATGGTTTTAATTTGTAATGATATCATTCATTAATTAAATTTTATTTTTTATTGCTGTCATGTTTCGGTATGGGTAAATGAACTTTAAATATTTGCCCACAAATTCCTTTTTTACCAGAATCGCGCAATCGTAAAAGAAATAACCACTGTTATCATTTATCAAAATTGCATTTAATCAATTTACTTAATATATGTGATTGATGAATGTATTGCATTTGTTTCCTCCAGTATTCGTATAAGATTTTTTAACATTCGAAATAGTCAAGTATAAAAATTAATAAAAAATGATACTTATTTAATTACTGGAATTCACAATGCAGAAATGTTTCGTTCACAATAACATATAACAATCAAACCTATAATTATAGTAATATTCTTAATACTAACATGCAACAATAATTCAAACTTGAATGGAATGTTCTCCGTTCAATATTGATGTTTAAATTCAGCACAGAAACGTTTTTTTATTTACACAATTAGAAATCGTACTTATCTGTTACTTCGTTGAAGGCCGATGACGTAACTACAGTGTGGCCAGGCCAATTATGTCACTATGCCGCCAAACTGGAACCGCTTCCTTTGTTATCCCACGATGTCTTTTTTATACCTTTGTTGTGACTTAAGATGACTCCAACTCTTCTTCCAACAATTTAATGATTGTGTTGATAATTGCTGGATATATTTATAGTCTTTACTGATCACTTTAATTGTTTACAATTTTAACTACAAAAAGCGTGCTACAACAAACCGCAACGCATCTTCTTTGAACATCAATAAATTCGAGTTATTGTTCTTTATATATTGATTTACCAATTTGGATCGATGACTGTCTTTTATATTTATTATTCAGTATTAAACACAATTGATGACTGCTTCTGGTACGTACAAACGCGTTATTTTAAATTATTACGTCACCTTGCACGCGATTTCAACTTCTGGCGTAATCTTTTTTATTATCTCCAACTCGACGACGTTTACGCTTTGTTTCACTTAGATTTTTATTATTGTAATAAGGGAGATATTTTTACTTCTTCCCTTTTACACCACTAACTAGATTTTATTGTAGATTCACAATTTATAGGGCAGCGTGACCATTAATTTGCCATCCGTGCTGCGGCATCCATCAACCAACTACTTCAAAGAAATGACAGTCATTATGATCGCGTCTCCTGTCTCCGCGTTTATTTAAATGATTTCTAATTAAATATGTACATATTTATAAAAACAAATTCACGTTTTTTATCTCCACATTAATTACATTTATACATCAATAACAAACAATCATTTCGTTGATCTAAAAAACAACATATATTCAATGTCCTGTAGCTTATCGCGAAATCTACAAACGTTCTTGTTTTAGTTTAGGATCATGGTGGCAGATTCAAGTCTCATCCATAGTTATAAAACGACGCACAACATCTGGTTTATTCTGCTTAAAACGCTCCAAATTACGCTGAGAAATTTGTTCTCGATTCAGTTTTTGTTGAATTGTTAACGAATGCGGCACTTTTCCGAATAGCATTTTTATATGTAATTTTTCATGTAAAATATGGAGTACTCATTCATCTGAGAAACCTATAGTATCAGCAATTGCACGCTTAGTCAAGCTTGGATCTTCACAAATAATACCATACACTTGCTCAATGATTTCTGGTGTTGTTCCACTTTTTGGACGGATTCATCTTTAACGCTTGTTCGACCACGTTTAAACTCTAGAACCCATCGATCCACAG
Source organism: Vesta saturnalis (assembly GCA_036346205.1). Classification (NCBI taxonomy): domain Eukaryota; kingdom Metazoa; phylum Arthropoda; class Insecta; order Coleoptera; family Lampyridae; genus Vesta; species Vesta saturnalis. Next base: position 883,879 of record JARFJB010000595.1, on the reverse strand, counting down.
TCGGAAGTGAATGAACAGATTCGTTTCACTTTCACCATTTTTTTGTGAATTTCTGTACTTTGTAGTAGTACCGAATAATTATGTTAATAAAAAATGTGTTTATTCTTCTGATCTAAAATACTTCATAGTGGGATTGTTAATAGCAAAACAGAAATTGTTGGGCAATGGAGCGAACCTCAGAATTGTAGTTAACCATTTCATTTCCATTTGTCTAAACTATTCTTAAAATCCCTCGTTTCAAAAAGTATCTTTTGTAGCACAGTAACAGATAGATTATATACGTTTCTACAATCGTGGCATAAAAAACATAACCAAAGCCAGGTTAGTTACTCGATACTAGGCTAATTGGTTACTCCGGTACTAGATAACTCTGTGAATAATTACATAAAACCAAAGCGAAAGCACGAAAAGAGATCTTACCTTAAATGAGGTAATAATTACAGAATATTAATACAAAATTCAAGCAATGTAGAATTTAAACAAACACAAGTTCGATAACAGCTGATGTCTGCGTTTTGAAACGCGAAAGTAGATTTACAGCCTGCTGAAATAAATAAAGGATAACTAGCGAAAGTTAATAGTTACACTCTTACTCTGAGGAATACTTCGTCCTTAGAGTAAAGCATTCGTTAATAGGTTATGTTAGTAGACTATCTAGTTAATAGGTCTTTAAGTTACCAATTATTTTAAAACAAATGTGTTGATGGCTGAAAATTGAAGAACCTTGAAAAACAGAAAAGAAAAACACGAAGCTCACCTGACGTTTTGATTTCCTTACAAATCTCCTTACAGCGTATCAAAGAATTGTTTATAAGTAATCACTCCATTAAATAAACACAGAAAATACAATTCACTTCAGGAAAACAAAATGTTCACCTTCACATCCAAAACGAAAGAGAAAGTTAAAGTTGCAGTTAAAGTTGAACTTTAACCCGGATGCAAACAGTTGTAAACCAGTGATCCCAATTCGTGAAAATAAGTATCAAGTACGAGTGACCGTCAGCAATCTATTTAATTTGGAAAGTATATCTAAGGAAAGACTAAATGATGAAATTTTATATAAGTTCTCTGAATGAAAGTTTTCTGTAAGATAATAAATAACCGCTAAATAATTAAAAGAATACCTAAAATATGTCTTCAATACACTTCAAAAACAAACAACTTTATGGCAAAAGGTATACATAAAGATAATTGAAAAATGGTATACAGGGAGCGCCATAAAGCTGGACACATATGACAAAAATTTTTATTATTGAAATTTCTGAAAGCTCTATAGGCGGTTCGTTTCTGCATGTCTGACAACCAAAACATCCATTGTGACATTTGTCACGTGACCATAGATTTGGCGGAAATTTTGAAAAATGTTAACTGTGATGCCGAAAAATAGGTCAAATTGATAAGATATCGAAAACTTGTACTAAGAAAATGTATTTAGAATGCAACAAAGACTCCATATTCCAATTTTCGACCAAATCAGAAAAAAAAAATAAGAAACACCATTTATTCCCCTCTGCTTTTATTACGAAACATCACAAAATCTTGTTTTACCTGGAAATAGTTTTAATGTATAATCGAAATTTGTATTAAGTTTAAAATTTATACCTCATTTTATGTCATAATTTATCTGGAATGTGGTGAAATTGTTATTTTATTTAAACATTATTAAATTATAGTATACCAAGGGAAAAAAGGGAGAAAATGTCGTCAAGTTGGTCTATACAGTATTTATTATTTTTGCACACCCAAAAAAATTTAAAACGTATAGTTTTATCATTTTTGAATTACTTAGGTGTAATTAAGAAACAAAAATTAGCTTTTGTAATATATATATATATATATATATATATATATATATATATATATATATATATATATATATATATATATATATTATATTATATATATATATATATATATATATATATACAATATGTCCCAAATTCGCTTCTCTATAAAGGGATCTTGGCTTCTGTTATACTTACGGCAAAGGTTAAATGGGGAAAGTTTTAGAGGAAGCTTAGAGCATTCGATATCCGGTTTCAGATTTCCGATCGGTCAATTGGTTTTGAAAATATCGGCGAAAAACCGAAAATGGCAGATTTTGTTTTTCGTCAGTAAATCCGAGATGGTTAATTTGACAGCTGTCCCAATGTGAGATTATTCGGACACTTTTTTAAGACGAATAAGATGGCGTGTATGACATGTCACAATTGTCTTTTGTTATCCCACAATCTGCTTCAACTTTCATTTTTCTTATTGCCGCCATATTGCATTTTTCGATTCTTTGAAAGAGCGCAATATTTCCAGTTTAGTGATGTCTCACAAGTGCATAAAAGATTAGAGTTTCATCGAAATATCACACTTTCTAAAGTTAGGTCTTATTTATTATTATTAGTAGGACATGATTTATTTGTCAGTAAAATTGGGTTTAATTTTTTCCATATAAGGTGGCTCTGACTTTGACGTTAAATAATTCAAAGTAGTGTTTTCATAAGTAGTACGCTTTTCTGTCATTAAAATCATAAACGTGACACACAAATTGTAAAAGCCTGTTGAAAATGGCCCGTATTCCCTATTCAAATGAAGAAAAGTTTGACATGTTAGCGCTTTACTTGCAGTCAAACAGAAACACCGACATTACCTCAGCGAGGTATTTGGAGATGTACCCCGAACGACGGCAGCCTCATAAAACCCACTTCAGAAAAATTGTAATTAATTTAATTAACTATGGGGTCTTCGAACAACCTAAAAGCGGATACAATATTGATAATGAAAATCGTGACAGAAACACTTTACAAGCTGTCAACGGAAACCCCAGTGCATCGGTAAGAATGGTAGAACGGGAAATTCGTGTGTCAAAATCAACGGTACAAAGAGTGTTAAAAAAGAATAACTACTATCCATACAAACCCTCAATAGTTCAAGGACTTAAGGAAACTGCTTTTCCAAGACGAATGCGCTTCTGAGAGTGGTATACTAGAATGTGTAATGAAAATCCCGATTTTGTTAATCATGTCTTGTGGTCTGATGAGAGTAGGTTTACGAATTGTGGAGTTTTTAATAAGCACAACATTCATCATTGGGCTGTAGAAAACCCTCACGAAGTGGCAGAGAGACGACTACAGACCAGATTTGGAAGTAACGTTTAGTGTGGGATTATTGGTAATTTAATCTAACTTACCTATTTTAATTGGGCACCTATGTATTATAAATTATTAATCATTGCAGGAAATCGACTTATAGGACCATTTCTGTTTGACTATAACTTAAACGGACAGAGGTACCTAGAGCTTTTGCGAAACCAGGTTGTGCCGGCTTTACGAGCTACTCTCACCGAAGATGAGTTCAGACGAACCTGGTTTCAACAGGATGGATGTCCGGCACACAACACCATTCAAGTCAGGAACTTCTTAAGGGAGCAGTTTGATGAAAGAATTATTGCATTAAATGGTCCAATATCTTGGCCTCCTAGATCCCCTGACCTTTCGCCCTTGGATTTCTATCTCTGGGGTCACACAAAGAATGAGGTCTACGAGTTTAATCCTCCTGCGAACATAGAAATCCTGAGACAGAGAGTTTTGGATACATTTAGAAATAGTGTCACCAATTGTCAAAAATGTCTCGATGTAAATGGACGTCATTTTGCAAATCTGTAAATTAATTGTAATTGTAATTTTATTGTAGGTTGTTCAAAGGTTCAAGTATTAATTAAATTAATGACGATTTTTCTGGCTTTATTTTTAACACACTCATAGCTAGGAATTTATCCCAAAACATCTGCCTTGTTGAGAGGTCGTTATTTAATTTCATGTTTTATTGAAAATTCAAAGAATTTTATACATTATTTATTAATGTTATTTTGCGACAAATAAATCATGGCCTACTAATAATAAATAAGACCTAACTTTAGAAAGTGTGATATTTCGATGAAACTCTAATCTTTTATGCAGTTGTGAGACATCACTAAACTGAAAATATTGCACTCTTTCAAAAAATCGAAAAATTAAATATGGCGGTAATAAGATAAATGAAAGTTGAGGCAGATTGTGGGATAACAAAAGACGATTGTGACATGTCATACACGCCATTTTATTCATCTTAAAAATGTGCCCGAATAATCTCACATTGTGACAGCTGTCAAATTAACCATTTCGGATTTACTGGCGAAAAACGAAATCCGTCATTTTCGGTTTTTCGCCGATATTTTCAAAACCAATTGACCGATCGTAAATCTGAAATAGGATATCGAATGCTCTAAGCTTCCTCTAAAACTTTCCCCATTTAACTTTTGCCGTAAGTATGACAGAAGCCGAGATCCCTTTATAGAGAGGCGAATTTGGGACACATTGTATATATACGTATATATATATATATATATATATATATATATATATATATATATATATATATATATATATGGTTTCATTACGTTATACAGGGTATCTCGGAAGTTATGGTCAATTGTGTACGAAAATCATTCTTATTCAACGTCCTGTATACCCTAGACAGAACAACCTGACATTAACTTTTTATAGGTATTAGTTTTTGACATTGGTCTAGTTTTAAGAGTGCTATTTTTATAACATTGCGACAATTTAACATAGGGCGGACCAAAAATTCAACAGATGATTTTCTCAGTTTTTCAAATGGATCACCCCGTTATTTTAAAGTGAAACACTTTTTTGTTATTTCATTTTTATTAATCACTCCCTATAGGTAAATTATTAATTTATGAGATATATTCAATTTAATAACGGAGAGGGATTTAAAAAAAATTCTATTATAGCAAGTTAGTCGTGCACAAACGACAGATGAGATTATTCAGTAACAATTAGTAGATTGACATTTAACAGACTTCTTTCAATTTGTGTAATTTGTAAATGAAATGAACTTTTCTGTTAAGGAGCAGATATGCTATGGACACTTACAACAGGCGGTAATACCCTTCGTGTTTTCTACACCCCGCTATAAAGAATAATATTCGGGTTCTTTTACCATTTTTTATGTCAAAATCATTGAATAAACATGTTCTATTGTTTTTGTGACACTTAAAATGATTACCTTTTCATTTACGCGGAATGGGTTTAATTTATAAGGATATCATCTACTAGTTAATTTTAATTCGCTTGCTGTTTAATTTCAGTTTGAATAAATTAACTTTAATATTTACATTTGCAAATTCATTTCTTATTTAGGTGCGCCAGCTAGCTCAAATGTTCAAAGAAATGGTCACTTTAATCAATTACCAAAATTTATACTCAATTCGATTGTGTTATTATTTTGGATTTCTATTGAGTTTAGTTCCTTCCGAATTTATATATTCAATATTTATATAAGCTTTTAATATTAATAGTCTTTAATAATACAAACAAATCAAACGTTATACTTATTTAATTACTGAAATTCGCAGTGCAAAAATGTTTTGTTTACAACAACATTTAACACCCAAACCTTAAATTCTAAGTAATATTCTTCATACTAACATGCAATAAAAAAAACCTTTTATCGAATCTGAATGGATTGTTTTCCATTCAATTTTGATATTCAAATTCAAGTTCAGAGAAAACAAAACACATAAATATTTCTTTATTTACACTATTAGAAATCGTACCTATCTGGTGTCTCGTTGAAAGCCGATGACGTAACTGCAATGTGGTCAAGCCGATGACGCAATTGTGTCGATGATGCAATTGACGCCTTGCTTCTTTTGTTCTCACGATATCTTTTACACCTTTTTTGTGGATTAAGTGTACTGTAATTTTCTTTCCAACACTTTTATGATTTTTGTAAATAATTGCATGATATATTTATAATAGTCAATTATTAATTTAATTGTTCAATTTTAACGACAAATAGCTTGCGCGACGAACTGCAAGCGAAGTACCAACGCCGTGCTTTTAATTGTCAATATTTTCCAGTTACTTTGCTTTATATATCTATTACCCTGCATCGATTGTCTTATCTTACATTTAATCGTTCAATATTTGAACATAATCTTGGAATACTTTCGATGCGTACAGAAAAAGTAATTTTTAATTATTGCGTAACCTTTAACGCGATCTTAATTTATTGCACAATATTTTTTATTGTGATCAACTTGACACTATTAGCACTGTGTTTACTTAACCTCTTATTATTTTAATAAGGAAGATAATTTTACTTCTTCCCTATTATACACTAAATTACAAGGTAATAGTCAGGTTACCCTAATTAATTAGAAGTAAAGTAACTTCTAATTAATTAGGGTAACCTGAGCCTCGGCGACGAATTACTCTGTTGGTGCTCTTCAACCAACTCTGACCGCTTACTTAAGGCGACTGTTTTAAAAACGGTACGTCATTATGACAGCGTCTCTCCCTCTACAAAACATTATTTACGTTTCCGCAACTGCCGCGTTTATTTAAATACTTTCCAATTAAGTATGCAAATAACGATGTGAAGCAAATTCGAGACATTCATCTTAATATTAAACACATTCAAATACGAATAACCAATAACCATTTCTTTATCTAGAAAAACAAAATAACTAATTAACGTCGTATAACTTCGCGCGCAACTTGAAATTTTCTAAGGCACCTGTTACACACTTGGAGAATGTATGAAAAATTGTTTATTAGGACAAAGAATTTACAAAGAGAGTTTGGTAGTTTATGAAAAAAGGGCAAAACCTGTAGATAAGGAAGAATATGAATTTAACGTGATGGTTGAAGTTATGCAAAATCCATATGTATGTAAACGTGAAATCTCACGCCAGCAGGATATTAGTAAATCATCCGTCCGAAGAATACTGTGTAAAAACAAGATGCATCCATACCATATTCAGTTGCACCAAAATGGGCTCAGCAACAAATCCCCAATCAAGTGGATATCTTTGATTTTGTGTTTTTAGAGACAAATCTACGTTTCATGAAAATGGAATAGTGAAAAGACATCATTTTCATTATTATTTAACAAGTAATCCCCATCTTATAGCAACTCATAGTCTAACTAGGTGGCCTTTGAATGTTTGGGGTGGTATAGCTGGAGTTCACGTAATTGGGTAACACGTTTTCGGTGGAATAGTGAATGATCTGGTTTATTCGGACTTTTTAGAAAATCATTTACCGTTACTGATGACAAAAGTTCCCCTTAACATTCGTCAAAAGATGCAGTCCTTACACGATGGAGCTCCAGTACATCATACTGGATTAATTCATAATCACCTTAATGCCTATTTTCCTGACAAACGGGCGGGAAGGGGAGGACTCTTTACATGGTTAACTAAAATTGATTTCTTCATGTAGGTTTATGTGAAAAATCTTGTGTATCATATACCTCCAACGACACAAGATGATATGAAGAACAGAATAAGAGAAGCATTCGAGAGTATTAATGTAGAAATGTAAGTAGATGGTTTCAAGATCGACTGCAATCCCGTATTGATGTTTACGGTGTACATTTTAACATTTGCTATGAAATTAATTTTATAAGAATTTTGTCTTAACAACTAATGTTTTTTAATTTTTTATTTGTCAGTCTGTCATTTGTCCACGGCTGACTTGTTATAATAGAATTGTTTTAAAAATCCCTTTCAGTTATTAAATTGAAAATATCTTAGAAATTAATGATAGGGAAGGCTTAATAGAAATGAAAGAACATGAAGTTTGTTTTTATGAAAAAAAAAAAAAAAAATTCGGGGCGATTCATTCGAAAAAAAAATTAGAAAATCAAGAGTTCGTGTTTTGGTTTGTCCTATCTTGAATTTATGTATTTATTATAAAAGAACTAAACTAATGTCAAAAGGTTATGCCTGTAAAAAAGTTAATGTCTAGGGTCTAAAGGACGTTGAAATGAGAATGATTTTCGTACACAATTGACCATTACTTTTGAAATACCCTACATAACGTAATGAAACCCTATATTAGAAGTACGGAGGAGATCGGCTTAATCTAAATTTGAAATAATATATAGGGTATTCCGTATGTTTGGTTCATCCTGGTAATATGCAACACCGTGTTCTAAGTTTGAAGTTGCCTATAATTTTTTTGCAATTTGATATCGCGGATACATCGTACTTCGACTAATGCCGCTATTGCCTCACGTATATACATATATATATATATATATATATATATATATATATATATATATATATATATATATATATATATATATATATATATGCCATAAGATATCCTGACAGGAGGCATTATGGCAAAGAAGTATTTAAAAGGAAGGCAAGAAGGTTAAGATAAACTGGCAGCTTTCATCGTCCTTGTTATAAACGACGTGGTGTAGGTGTGACCGAAGATAATGTAATCAATGTTCTTGCTGTAGTTCAACAGAATCCACATATAAGTAGTCGGCAAATCTCTACAGAGTTAACATACTAAAAACTACCGTTCTAAGGATTTTAAAGCATAACAGGTAGGTTTCTTATAAAATTATGAACTGCATGTTTAAGTTTGACAATTTTAATCCTCTTTAAATTTTAGATTCAACTGTTTTATTTTCATATTGCGATAAACACAGCAACATGCCACTTTAATCATTTCATTCATTCCTTAAAAATATTTGTTTTCCTATGTTTTTTAGACTGCATCCTTATTATGTAGTTCTCCACTAAGCTTTACATGAAAGGGATTTCGATGCAAGGCTGGATTATTGCAATTGGATGTTAGGTATGCTGGAAGAACAACCGCATATCATATCAAATATTTTGTGGACAGACGAAGCCACCTTTAGTAGTGCGGGTGGTGTTAATCTGCATAATATGCATTATTGGGTTGAAGAAAATCCGCACTGGATGGACGAAGTGCAGCTTCAAGGTAGGTGGAGTCTTAATGTTTGGTGTGGTATAGTTGATGGAAAAATCATAGGACCATATTTCTTTGAAGAAACTTTAAATGGCGATACATATTTAAATTTTTTGGAAAATTAATTGCCTATTTTATTAGAAGACATTTCCTTGCAAACAAGAAGAGATCTGATATTTCAGCATGATGGGTGTTCTGCGCACTTTTCCAAGCGAGTTAGAGATTATTTGAAATTAAGATATCCATATAGATGGATTGGAAGGGGAAGTATATTTCCATGACCAGCTAGATCTCCAGACTTAACATATCTAGACTTTTATCTATGTGGTAGATTGAAGGAGTTAGTCTTTCAAACTCGACTAACCACGCGAGAAGACATGCAACAACGCATTAGAAACGCAATGAATAGAATATCCACAGCTGAGATTGAAGCAGCTGTTATGGTCTACCCGCGATAGATTACGTCTTTGTGTGGACAATGATGGGAAACATTTTGAACATTTAATTGGACATTAAGTTTTAATGTGTGTGATCTTCTTTTCATATATTTTGTTATTTTAAATTATAATACAGAGTGAGCCAATAATAGTTATGTATGTTTACGCGTTTTTACTTATATCTCGAGTTAGACAAAAGATATCGACATGCGGTTTGCGCCATTTTGTTACGAATTTAATCAGTTTCCGTTGTAATTTACAATACGTAAATGTTTCCATTTAAAAATTGTAACATAGACAAGTTTTAATTTTTTTTATTTGAAAGTGCCATTTATCTACGACAATTAAAACTAAATGCAATTGTTTTGTAGTAGATGTAATTGGTTCATCTACGTCCCTTCGAATGAGAATGATTTCGTTAAAATAGGTTGATCCAAACCAAAGTTATAGGCATTCATTAACACAAACATTCCCACTTTCCCCCTCCCTCTATTTGAAAAAATAGATAAAAAAGTATGTAAGAAAATTTATGCATAAATTATGCATCATTCTAATTCACTTATTTAATACCTACTATGATTGGAAATATTTTATAAAAAAATTGTTTTTAAATTTTTATATAAAGATTACGCCCTCTAGCGGTAAAGCTAGAAACTTGAAAGTTATTTCCAACGATTTCCCTTGGGCGTTTTTACTAAAGGAATTTTTTCCGCAAAGCTGTACGATAAACAGTTCTTGAGATATAGCCGGAGGTTCGGCTTATTTGTCCACCCGGTAGCTACAGTGACGTAGAACGCAAGGAGCACCACAACCTTTTAATCCCTAATTTATACGCCAATGAGGCGAGAATTTTTATATTAAAATACGAAACCTTGATGTTTTTCAGATAAAAAAGTATATCTGGTCTAATTACATAACTTTAATAGTTTCTAAGATACTTGCATTTTTAGGTATTTATTACACAACTGCAACTGTTATTATTATTCAGTAGCATTTGGGAAACATCAAAACGTGAAAATCAGTGTTTCGGGAAGAATACACGTAACTTCAGGAAATGATAGACCTAATCTTTTTAATACAAAACTTTCACATGAACGTAAGTCCAATAGTCCATCGTTTTTGAGATACCGGGTATCAACGTTATATACCTTTCTATGAAAATCATTTAACCACCTTTATAAAGTTAGTCAAATAGGAATTAAATGTTATTGAAGTTATGTGAATATAAGTTTTGATTTTTACATAAACCACCCAAAAGTATATGTAGCTGATTCCACTGTATAAAGGTATGGATGCTCTGTGTTAAGGTTTCAGCAAACCGATGATTAATTTGAATAAGAATATGTTGTATACGGTAAGTATAGAAAGAAGATCATTGAATCGACATTTTTTCATCAAATTGATTTATTATCTTATTTTACCACGCTTGACAAAGCTTTGCCAAGGTCGGCCATGATGCCTGTGTGTGCGTGAGAGTGTGTGTGTGGGTATTGGTGTTAGTGTGGGTGTGGGTGTTGGTGTGGGTATGGGTGTGTGCGTGTGTGTGTGCGTGCCTGCGTGCGTGTGTGTGTGTGTGGGTGTGTGCTCGTGTGAGTGTTTTAGTATCAACGCCAACATTTGCGTACTTAAAATTTCGGACCTAAGCTTTTAGTTCCCCTGAAGCTGATTTTGATAGGAATAAAGCGGTGCAGAGTAGGGGGGAGGGTATTTGAAGCAGCTTTGGGTTTCTATCAAATGTTCCTAAAATAGCTGCACACTTCGAAGATATAAAAATACCAGGATATAGATTTCAAAACTGTACGTTAATTATATTTTATGCAAATTTTTGATACGACACGTATATGGCCGCAAAAAATTCCTACAGTGGAATGAGGTGTTCGTCCAAGTTTTTTCAGTATCTCAATAACGATAAACTTTATAAGAAAATGTCGAATCATATTTTTTAAAGATAATTCAGTTTTACATTACTTTTCTTTATAAAGTTTCTGAAAATAAAGCCAAGTAAGCAAGAATTAAAACGCCTAATCTGTATTATCGATATTTTTAAAGAAGTAGGCGGCTTATTTTTCAAGTTAACATGTATTTCTCTATTAATCTCTATCTGACATGAAGGTCACTCTAACAAATTATTATTGTTCTTTTTGTAATGTTGACAATTTTCATTATGAACGTATTACGAGATAATACGAAACTGGAAGATAATGACAACACTTTATAAATATAGACATATTTCTGCCCCTTCGATAGTATTGTTTTGAGTGTTAAATACGTAATATAAAATACTATTTAAAATGCAAGTGTAATATTGCAAAGCAACCAGATGTTTAAATAATTGACACATTTTTGCGAAAGTGAATTGCAATTCTTTGATGCAATGAGGGAGTAGTATCCGAAGGCAAGTCGTACATGATAGACTAATTAACGTTTTCACAGGTAGAATATTACTTTCTATGATTTATAAAATAGTGCAAATATCTGCCAGTCTATAATTACACAAAAAAAATTATTTGATTTCTTTTAATTTCCACTTTGTTGGTTGGAAGGTCGTGTGTTGTTTCACACGAGGTATTTTATGTACGGGGTGGCCAACTAAGAATGCGAGGTACTGTTTATGGGAAACTACATACCGTAGAGGCTTGCACAAAAAAAAGTTATTACTAAAACGGCCAATACAAAAACCTGGAAAATATTTTCATGTTTCTGAAATGGCCGCTAGGGGGCGTAACTGCAATCTTGAATCTAAAAGAGTGATGTTTCTGTGAATTCTGCTTTGTGCTTTCAAAATGCGTTTTACGAATAATGAAGCTGTTGATATGCTTGCGGTTTATTTTGAATGTCTTCAGAATGCCGCAGTAGCTAAAAGAGTTTACGCGGCTCGATATCCAAGTCGGCGTCCTTGCGATGTAAGAGTTTTTCCCAGCGCTTAAGAGCCAATGGTAGATTTCGGGCTACGTTTCAACGGCAAAGAATTGGAAGAACACAAGAAAATATTAACCGTGTACTGGGCTATATTGAAGGAAATCCACATGTCAGCACAAGAGCATTATCCACGGAGTTGGGTATATCACGGACAATGGTTCAAAATATTTTGAAGGGCCATAGGTAAGTTCTAATGGCCATCAAAATATATAGGTATTCGTTTAAACTTTTTTTAATTACTTTAAGAACGCACCCGTATCATGTCGTTTTGCACCAGGCCTTGAAAGAGGAAGATTTTGATCGAAGGTTAGACTATTGCCATTGGATGTTAGGAATGATACGCGAAAATAGAGAATTTTTATTTCAAATTCTTTGGACCGATGAAGCCACCTTCAGTAGTGACAGGAGAGTCAATCTGCACAATATGCATTATTGGTCTGCAGACAGAAAATCCCCATTGGTTGCGTGAAGTTCAGCGCCAAGGACGTTGGAGTTTAAATATATGGTGTGGTATACTGGGAGGCAGAATTATTGGGCCATATTTTTTCGAGCAACCCCTAAATGGCAATGCATTTCTTGACTTTTTGGCCAATCAATTACCGTTGTTGTTGTAAGATGTGCCTCTGAAAACAAGGCAAACATTGTTTTTGCAGTTCGATGGTTGCCAAGCACATTTTGTTATTAATGTGCGAGAGGATATTAATGCAGTATTTCAACAGCGGTGGATTGGAAGAGGAAGTCTGTTTCCATAGCCTCTGCGATCGCCAGACTTAACTTGCCTCGAGTTTTATTTATGGGGGCGTTTAAAGGACATCGTGTTTCGGACTCAACCTACTACAACAGAAGGTATGAAAAACCGGATTCGTAACGCAATACGTAACATACCGAGAGCCGAAATTGAAGCTGCAGTTTTGTCTAATCATGAGAGGCTTCAGCAATGCACAGAGTGATGGTCAGCATTTCGAGCATTTACGGGGGATTAAAAACCTTTCTCCTTTAAATCGGTCCTTTCTAGGGCCACAACTTACATAATAGAAACAATTCTAGAAAAATATAGTTAAAAAAAAAAAATTTAAGGGATTTTCGTATAAAGTTTTTTTTGGCCGATATTTTAGGTGAGGAACAAGATATCGAGATGCGGTTTTCGCGAGCTTGTTTATGCATCATTTAGCTACTTGTTCATGAAAAAAAGTCATACCAATGCATTTAATTTTTTTGCGAAAATTAACCGGTTCTGTCGGATTGTCGAACAAAGCCCTCTAGCGACGCCATGTGAATCTAACAAAACTTCAAATATTATAGCATTTGTAGCCCAAGAATAGCCCATTTCAACGCGCTCAAGTTTGTTAAAATCGGCTTAGCCGTTTCGAAGATACAGGGGGTTATTTAAGGAAACCTTTGATTACCCCCCACCACTTTATTTTTAGAAATACGTCAAAAAGTGCCAAACAAAAAAAGTTCAGATTATCAAAGATCAGTTATTTTTTTATTAGGTTAATATAGCACAATTCACAGAAACATCACTTTTTTAGATTCAAGATTGCAGTTACGCCCCCTAGCGGCCATTTCAGAAACTTGAAAATATTTTCCAGGTTTTTGTATTGGCTGTTTTAGTAATAACTTTTTTTTGCGCAAGCCTCTACGATGGATAGTTTCCCAGATACAGTACCTCACATTCTTAGTTGGCCACCCTGTACATAAAATAATAAAAATATGAATAACTGACGGACCTAATATTTATGTTTGAGACAACTAATTTTCTGAAAAATTTGAGTTTTACATTTTAAACCAAAGTACTTACAGAAAAGACGATAAATTATGATTAAAAGAAACTATTTATTTGAAAGTACGCCTACAACGTTCTTATTTTAATATAAGAAAATATAAATAACATAAAAAAATAAAACTTGTCATATAGAGAGTAATATAAAAGTATTTTTATTGTTTAAGGCACAATTTACTCACATCAAACATCTTGCAGTATTTATCCAAACTCTTAAAATTGTTCTCTATTATTGCAGAATCGAAATAAGTGTTAAAACAATTTCGTTGAGGGTCGTTCTAGCTTTCTGGTAGTGCAATGTAATCTAATTCCACCATTTAGATGAACAGAAGTGCAATAAAGTATTTTAGGACTTTCCTAAGTACAATTAACACCTACATTGAAATCGAATGATATTGTCTTTCTGGTTGAATGCTTATTTCAACTTCTTTTATTAAGTAGACAAAAGAAATTTCCATTTTTATAAAACTGTATAAAGTTACATAGGCGTTGATTAAATTTACTTACAGTAACATTTACTACCTACAAAAATGTCTGTGGTTATTTTATGCATTAATCTAATCGCTATTTATTGAACCGTTACTTAATACGAGTAGTTTTTAGATATCAAATCAATGTGTAATAAATCGATGGTGTTGTTTCATACGAAAGTAACACAAATGCAATTTTGGTTTGTAAGTATTTTATAGATTCTTTCAAACTTTGAAGTGGAAAGTGTCCGTTGAAACACCAATGAAATTTAACGATGGTTATTAGTGTGCAGCATTGGTGCAACTCACGTCGAACTGTTCAAATTTTAACAAGAATCCATTTCGTGTTACTGTAATCAACGACTGACTATTCTTTAAATAAAAGATATTTTACACAATTTGATAAAAAGGTTCTTTAACCTATTTTATAATTTAGAAAGCTATAATCTGCTATTTAGTTTAAAGATCTAGCATTACTGATTATTTATTATTGTGTTAGTTTTTGGAGGAAACATAAAGACACCATGCGTAAGCAGTAGATACCGTGGTAGTCGAACAAAGAAAAGAATAAACTTTCTGATTCGGAATTTAGTGATTAGATGAGTTAGGAGTTTCGAAAAGGGACTAGAAAGTAGAACTCCCTCGCCTGGATCTAGCAATAGCCGGAATTATGGAATTAAACAAACATTCGTCTTTCACTATGAGACAATAATTAACCTACAGAATTTTGGTAGTATGGGTTCATTTGAGGTGTTCCATGCAATCAAGATGTGACCTGCCGAATTTGGCGGGACCACCTAATCTTATATTCCTAGCTTTAAGAGGTGGTGGGTTTAATTAGTTTATAAGAGGTGGTGGGTCTAATTAGTTTATAAGAGGTGGTGGGTAGCTAAGAATATTATTTTGCGTTCCTCGGTCCAGTACTCTTGGGCTGAGTACGGCCTTGAAACCGAAATAATAGAGAGCGTTTAAACAAAAGGAAAAATGGTATTCTAGTCAATTAATTTAATGTAACGCAGATGGAATTGATATTTACAGTTTATGTATATTTGTAGATAATTTAGCATAGTTAGTATAACTAGGTTAAGCTAGATCTTAAGCATAGGTTTAAGTTGTGTACATAAACTTTTGCGATTAGGCCGAATTTATGATCGATTGTGCGAGATTTTCGAGTCAGCGTAGGTGTATTTTGTTGATTTTATATTTTGTTTAAGTTAACTAATATATGCTACCAACTGCACAAGGGTAAACGTTTATCTAATAGGAATAATAATCCTACCAATTGCCAATTCCAAAGATACCCGTATTTAATTGGTTAAGTGAAGTGATGAATGTGAGTACTCAAATTGTATCAATACTGGTGCTTAACCCTGGATGGACCAAGGGTGGACAAAAAGTACCCACGATTTCGATTTTTGGCGATATATTTTTTAATTATTCCTTTAAAATTCTGAAAAAATTAGACATTGTTCCTATACATGTAGTGCACCATATATTGTGATAGCGAAGGCGTTATGCATATTTAAATATAGTTTATATTGAAAAAAGCCTTGGTCCAACCTGCGACTAATATGGTTATACGCAGTCTGGCGTTCTATGTAGCGGTAGCGTTGTGATTACGGGTTGTTTGTTGCGTTTGTGTTGTTTTGTAAGTTGATTTAAAATTGCTAAAAATTAGTGAGTGCGGTGTCAAACATTTCCTAGACTTTTGTTAGTGCTGTTGTTAGTAAAAATGAGTAAAAAATTTAACTCAAAAGGAATTAGAGTTTGAGGCAGAAAACGTGTCAGATTTTGAGGTTATGTCAGTGGGTGATGCCGAAAATAGTGCCTCGGATGTAAGTGAACCAGAGGACTGTACAGTTGTTTATCAAGAAGACAGTGATGAGTTAGATGAGAGCAGTTCTGATATTTCTCTAAATGGCGAGAATGCTGCCCAAGAGTATAAAAGTAAATCAGGTAGAATTTATTTAGCACATCCTCCACGGTACGGTCGGAAAGCAGTCCCAAATATTTTTGGCGACCGACCAGGTTTACGTACTGACGGAAAGGTTCAATAGATTCTGGAATCTTTCTCAAAATTCATTACAACAGAAATCCTCCAAAAAGTTGTAACATATACAAATGAGGAAAAATATTGATTCTTCTTTCAACGCAACATACAGATGATATTGTTCGTACGGACAAAAAGAACAAATCTGATATAAATTTCTTCTATAATGAGACCAAAGGAAGAGTGGACGTCATCGATCAGATGGCCAGAAAATACACAACAAAGCGATCCACAAGACGATGGCCACTATCAATTTTTTATACATTGATAGACATTGCAGCACACAATGCGTATTTTTTGTTCATACTAAATTTTCCAAACTGGAATGAGAAAAAGACCAATCGTTGTCGCTTATTCCTCCAAGCACTTAGGCTTGCTTTGCTGCTACCAAACGTAGAAAGAAGATCAAAAAACGTCAACGGTTTACACTTACACATCGTACTGGCCATGGAAAACCTACTGGAGAGAAAGTTAGAACCTAAAAAAGTAACTGAAACGTCATCTCACGTTATTAAGCGTAGATGCCATTTTTGTTGCAAAGTGGCATCATCTAAAAATCAACAGATAAGTAAGTTATCAAAAATAACAATTACTTACTGTATATGCCAGAAATATGTATGTGGAAAGGACAACCAGAAGTCCAACACCTGTCTAAAGTGTGATGTAGCTTCTAATGCTGACAGTGAGTGAAAATAGGCGATGTAATAAGTATTAATATTAATTTTTTACAGATTTAGAATGCTTTTATGTTATTTTTGTATTTCCAAATCATCTTTTGAATAAAAAAATGTTTGTACCCTTCAAACATATGTGGACATTTTTTACCCACCCTGGTTCAACCTGATACAGAAAATAGCTTGGTCCTGCCAGGGTTAAATCACATAAAATACAACATAAAATAACGGCCTTGTTCAGTCAGCTCCCTGTATAAGTAATACAATATTTATAAAAACAAGTTAACAAGTATAAACAGATCTTATATAGGTGAAATATAAATATACAAATTCAAATTATGTATAAAAAAAAGGTATAAAATCGATGATCAATGAAATGGTGAGTATGATAATTAATCGGTAAATAACAATTTATAAATTCCAGGTGAATCAATGAAAGTGAGGTTATCTGAGATGGAAAAACAATATGATACTTTTTGTTTTTGTAATGATGTGATGGTCTTGTGCGAAAAATTAGATGATTTGATAAGGTGATTGTAAATGAACCTAACCTAAGTACTTGATAGACACGTGAGCTGTAAATATCCCATTTCCCATAGCATTGCCCAACACCGAAACAAAATACTATTCTGCTGCTAAACAGAGGACTGTATAGATAGAACCTTTACTATCTATACATGTTGAGAAACAATGTACACATATGTCATAAATTAAAAAAGATTAGTAATTTGCACTTCCACAAAAGACGTCTCACAATAAGTAGGTAAGTTTGTAAAGAATTGAAACCCTTTATATATAAAACTTAAATTAATTATTTAATAATTAATAATTTTTAATTGTACAGATCAGAAACCATCAATAATTAATTTTTTAACCACCTCTATTGTATAAGAAACCATAGAAAGCCCTCTACTACAGAGCTCCCCAGTATCCACGGACCGAGAACACTAATCAAAAAGGTTAACGTCACGACGCGACGGTGGCCACCGAAATCCATTACTAAATTTGCGTAATAAACGTGATCTCCGCTGCTCACAGGCAGATTTTATTCAAGACAGATTTGTTCATTACAATTCCCATTCTGATTTCATCACAAGAGTTTCATTCGAGATCAGATTAAATTTTATTTTACCCCCGAGTTTGTTTCAGATACAGTGTTTTCGATTCCTATTTATTTATTTATTTTTTCCTTCTTATTCATTCCGACTCTTTCACTCGCTCACGACCAGCCTTTATCTAGTGCTCGATATCGCCCCAAGTAAGTTTTTTAAACAACCTTTACACTAGATAATACATTTACCCAAGTGTGAAGTTCGCCAACACAAACATATACAAAGTAGCTAGTAACACCAAATGCTTGCCCTTATATATATATATATATATATATATATATATATATATATATATATATATATATATATATGCACGCGGACACACACATAAAATTATAAACTCACACACGCGCCCCACATACAACACACGAAGTAGGTACTAGGACGGGATAATTGCTCTTGTTCTATGAATGACTGGTTACCCACACGTTATAGGTTTAAGGCAGAATAGACATGCTTGGCAAAATCGTGTGCAAGAGTTTACCAAATTCTAAAAACTGCTTCTGTAATTAATTATTGTTGTAAAATTACGTATGAGAAGTGAACATTACTTCTGTTTTATTTTACGTAATTATTTCGTTCAAAATATTATTTTCTAAGGACGTGTTTCTAGGTCAATGTTCGTAAAATAAAAGTTTTATTTTTAAGGTGAACGTTGTTTACTGGGAGTTTTACTAACGTGTTTTAGAGGACGGTTAATTTGACTTTAACAATTATGGGAATGGTGGTAGCTTTATGAAGGAGGCTTCAATTACATAAGGAATAATTAAAGGAATATTTTAATTAAAATACGGAGAGTAATGGACTACCATAAATGGTGGTTATGAAAATAAATCTGTTAATTTCTGTCACCGTCTGGTTGGTGGTTGATGAAGATTTTAATTCATCTGTTATACATTAGCGAAACGTTATCAGGATATAAAAGTGTGTTTTAGTATACCGGGGGGAACTAAATACGGAAATTATTTAATTCGGGGCTAAGTTAGACTAAAAGAGAATTACGCTGTGAGTACATTCTCTCGGTTTCACTTCCTAGGTATCGGGGTTTTGAGATAATTATTTTGAACAAAAAATTACGTAAAGTAAAGCAGAAGTAATGCTCATTTTTCGTACGTAATTTCACAACGGCAATTGATTATAGAAGCGATTTTTGAATTTGGGTCAACTTTTGCACATCACTTCGCCAAGTACGTTTATTCTTATAGGTGTGTCGGTGTGGGTAACTGAAGTGAAAGGCAAGCATCCCATCCTACTAGCCACTTAGAGTATTTGTGTGGGTGTAATAAAGTCACTTAGAGGACAAGGGTATGCTTTCCGTCCTACTAGCTACTTCATGTATTTGTGTGGGTGCAGTGAAATCACTAAGAAAATAAGGGCAAGCATCCCTTCATACTAGCTACTTCTCGTATGATTGTGTCCGCGAACTAGGCTTACTTCCCATCCGGTCTACGACTGTATAAACTGGTTTCGGGTTTACTTCCCGTCTTCACACTTCATATGTGCATTGTGCAGAGTAAGTGTTGAAAAAACTTACATTTTTTACTTTACCATTCTGGGTTCCTAACAATTTTAATGTCAAAATAATGAATTGTAAATAGAGCAATCCTGGCCTATTACCAAATGTACGGTGGATAGGGAGAAAATAAGATATAATTAGTGTGTTTTAACCTCTTTAATGGTTAATATCTCGATTATTATCCTCTTTATGGGTTCTTAACAAATACATATTTTACGTACAAGATGTTGGAAAATATGAATTTATAGTTGAAATTGATATTCGCACTGTGGCGAAATATTTAGCAGGGATGAAACGGTTTACCATTCATGTTTTACGCCACTGGCAAAAGCGATTTAACATATTGTTGGGTGCGCCTTAGGTCATTAAAACTTTTCACTAAATTTAGTACAAAAATGCAGGGTATTAAAAATTAGAGCCATTAATAATTTTATAATTTTCAAATTCAACACCATCTAACTTGGTAATTATCAACATTTTACTAAGGCCATATTTGGCACATCGATATAGCTTTAGGTCAGGATTCTACCATAGTTCTGTATAGAATTCATTATGGGACACCTGTATAAATAACTGTTTTTTTGAAGTAAAATTTTGCATGGTATAGTATAGTGAAGGATTTAAAACTAGTGAACCCAGTCCACATTTTATTTGATTATTCAGAAAAATGGGGGGGTTGAAGTTACCTTTCAATATAGAGGTTTATAAACACGTACAATTGGTATTCAAAAGGCGTTCAACCTTGGTAAAGCTATACTCAAAGTGAGTTGTTGCAATCATCACTTTTAAAATAGTGAATTAATTCTAAAGGTGGCTAATGATATGCTATGAAAATGGGTAATATACATATTACTTTTGATGTGTGTGTTCCTTTGTTATAGTGATCATCCAAATGCACAATACAACATTTTTTGTATTGATTCTTGTGTGTAATTATCTCGCAAAATAGGGGATTTTTAATTTCTCAGCGAATTTTGATAGATAAACTTTGCTTAAGGCTTGGCGGTATTGTAAATACCAGCCTAAACTTCCCTTACATGATTTAACTCTTCCCCGGACAAGTTTTTTGAGTAACGTAACCGGGCAGTGGGGGTCCGATTGACTCACCTTTTTAGATACACCTTTTTTATTATTCCCTTCTGAGTGGTTATTGCTGGAATATGTTTACAAATTAAGCTTACGTAAACATTATTATATAAAAAAACTATTTATTGCAGTTATTACAGATAATAGTAGCGCTTCGTTTACGAATAGTTACCTAGTAATAACTCTATATATATATATATATATATATATATATATATATATATAAAGTATAAAGCAAGGGAAGGGTACTAGATGAATTCCAAAATAATTAATATTCAACTAAAACTGTTATCTTTGCCAATAACAAATATACCAGATTAATTAGATTCTTGAATAAAATACAACTATAAATAGGTATTCTAAATTCACCACTAATAGCAAATTACTCATAATGCATAATGCCTTTGTGTGAGCGCGTGGTTGGCTTAGAAACAGAAAGGAAAATTAAAAAGGGTACCACTTGGTTTGCTCTTGTATAGCGCTCAAACCATGAAAAAGACAGTTAAAATAAGGAAACGAATGCTGACCATAAAGATTAGAGGTTAATTAAACATGCAATATAATAACACACATAAGAGAAAGAAATGATGGTGGCTCATCACAAATCTTTTTCTCTATGGGCATCAGTCCAATTGAAACAATAGGGCTTCACAAATAAAATCAATCAGTAGTAAAATATTGCACACTCCATATAAAGCAACTGTCTACTTTCAAGGCTATTTCAACGAGATCGTCAACTACTTTAACGTAGCAAGGTCACTCATCCCTTCCTCTACACAAGGTCATACCTACGTTAAAAGGAAGGAAAACTACTACAAATATACTCTCATGAGTGCTACCAATCATCATCTCTCTTAAATCTTAGTGCGAAGCAGATATATGAACTAATACCCAATTGAAACACAATCGGTTACTAAATTATACCACAGTAGAAGCGCTACGGAATATATATGAAAATGTACAGTAGAATTCTGAGTGCTAAAAATATTCCAAGCAGGTGACTACGGAATCGTTGACCATCATACACATATGGAATACGCAATGTCACATCCAGAGCACTGCTGCTCTTCAGGAGAGCATCCTAACAATGATGATTATCTGGACGATTAATATTATATATATATATATATATATATATACTATATATATATATATATATATATATATATATATATATATATATATACATATAGTAGCTGTGCGAGCTCTTACATAATGAATTGTGCAACTGAGAGGTTCCAATCATGGCTTAGGATTGCGTAACCTTGGATTTGTGGAATCTTGTAATTGCGGGATCTTGGACATGCGGGAGCTTCAGATGTATTCCAGAGCTCTCCAATCGTACCTACTGCAATAACTGTTTGTTGTTGCAGCTGTGTGTGGAGTGGCACTATCATGTTGGTAGTAATTAATTTTCAGTCTATCAGCGTGTAATACATTTATATAGAAGGATTTATATTTATATCGCTAAATCGACTTATTAGTTCATTTTATAACGTCTGGCCCAGCCGCACTACCATAATCGAGTACATCGTTTTTTAGAAAATTGGCGCCAAGATTACTGCATAGGCCGCGATGGTCCCATTGCTTGACCAACGAGATCACCCGATCTCACTCCCCTAGACTTTTTTCTGTAAGGATATGTGAAACAGGAGGAAATAGTTAGTAGTTTCTGTTCTACGAGTAAATAATTATTAAGGGTTGCACATTTATAGTCTAAAATGTAGTATTGCGTCACAAAATCTATGCTTCAGAGTGTTATTGCAATTAACATTGTTTCATTTTCTGTGAATTATCACATGGCCTTAATTTTTTTTTGGGCCATATGTTGACAAATTCAAAAAAGGCAACAAAATTTTACAATTTTTCTTCTTTATCACTAAATAATTCAAAAACATTTAGGTATAGGTACTACTAAGTAAGTATCTGTTGAAAATTTATAAAAAATGCTTTTCAAATCTGTAATAAAATACAAGATGTGCTATTTAAGAAAAATAACATTGAACAAAATAGACCACCCTGTATATGTAGAGAAAAGAGTCTGCAATCTGAATGTAGAAACTAGAAACATTGGGAAAACAAATCCCAAAATTTTGTTTACATAAAAAGGTCAATAACTTTGGAACCGTTAGTCGTAGACCCATAGTACCTTAAGTCACCTTGCTCAGCATTTAACAGGTATATAAAAATATATAGGATGTTTAATTAAAGAAACACAAGTTTAGTGCTCGAAAATAGGCCATCCTGTATATACAAGAATATTTTTACAAGATGCTCCTCGTTAGTTGAGTTCATCGGCCTATTTCCATAGTTTTTGCTTTTTGAGCGAGACGTTTTGGAAGCGGACTCGGCTTCCTCCTCGTTGTTGATTACAATAATCTGTTTTTTTTTAAATCAACAGTGTAGGCGTAATCTACCATTCCCAAATCGTTGAGACACCTTATATATATATATATATATATATATATATATATATATATATATATATATATATATATATATACGTGTTATATTTTAGATTTCTACGAGTATTACATATGTTCATGTCTTCCGGGTCTTCTATCTTGACGACGTTTCGATAAAATTCTATTTGTCATCTTCAGGTATATACACATATATACAGGGCGTTCCATAAATATACCGACAAGCTTTCAGGTGTGGCAGGAGACATCAAAACAAACTTTTTTTTCTGCATGAAAATAGTCCGCTAAGGGGGATTAAAGTTATAGTTTTTTAATTATCAAAAAAGTTCAGCCGATTTTAATAAAATTTTCGAAGTTTGTTTCTAACAATGCATCTTTTGGATCAAACAGTAGATACAGTAATTCCAGGGGCGTGCCACGGAGCAATACCCAGTGGTTTTGTTTGCAATTTTGAAATTGTTTTTAGATAAAGCAACTAAAAATGCCACTTTTTTTACTGCGGGTCTTGCGTGTCTTGCGTAGTTTTCGAGAAAAACCATACAGTAAGTGATTATGTCCTTATCAGTAGGTAAATTTATTTTCAAGATCTAGTTAACACCAATAACAATTATGGGTGGACAGTAATTGCTGAGTTTAAAACTTAATCCTGTTGAGCAGTTTATTGTTATAAAACTTGTGTTGACTGTTAATTCAAATTTTTTATTTAAAATGGATTACTCGTTGGCAATATGCTTATAGTGCAGCAAATTGTCGTAGGAGAGGAGCTGCACGCTTGTATGAACAGACACATCTTGAACGCCGGAAATCTCACCGTACAACCTTTTCTTCCATAGATCGTCGCTTTAGAGAAAGTGGCAACCTTCAGCATCGCGGTGGTGTTGGTCGTCCAAGGATAGCCCGTACGGTATAGTTTGAAGAAGAAGTTCTACAAAGTTTGGAGGACAATCCATCTACAAGCGTTCGCGTAGTTGCACACAACATGGAATAATCCAGTACGACGGTATGGAGTGTCATGCATGAATAGCTCCTGTATCCCTACCATTTACAACGAGTGCAAGCTTTAGTCGCACCTTAGTAGAAACTCACTTCGCGGGAATAATTTTGTTTTCTGATGAGGCATGCTTCACGCGCGATGGTTATTTTAATAGTAGAAACAGTCACATTTGGGGCAACGAAAATCCTCATGCCATGGTCTCTAAAAGACACCAGCAACAATTTTTTGTAAACATGTGGGCTGGTATTGTTGGAGAGAGTTTAATAGTTTACTTGTTGCCTGCTCGTTTAAACGCAAATTTTTATCAACATTTTCTGCAAGATGTTACATCGGGATTATTAGAAATTGTTCCCTTAGTCATTGGGGCTAACATGTGGTTTCAGTATAATGGAGCACCTCCATACTTTGGTTTAAACGAGCGCCAGTATCTGGATCAGCGATTTGGCGACATTGAAAAAAAGTTGCGTTTTTAGTTGCTTTATCTAAAAGAAGTTCCAAAATTGTAAAAAAAAAACACTGGGTGTTGCCCCGTGAGCACGTCCCTAGAATTACTGCATCGACTGTAATTGATACAAAAGATGCCTTGTTAGAAACAAACTGGTAAAATTTCATTAAAATCGGCCGAAACGTTTTTTTGATAACAAAAAAAAAAACTATTCCTTTAATAAGCTTCAACACCGTGTATCTCGAAAACGAAGCATTTTCGGACTATATTTATAAAGAAAAAAAAAGTGTTTTGATGTTATCTAACACCCCTAAAAGTTTTTCGATATATTTATAGAACACCCCGTATATATAAAGTTATTAAAAATACATGATTACACCTAGATTAGTATTTTACATATCTCTACACCCATATTTTTGATATTAGTTTATACCTAAATTTATTTCAATACGTCCACTTCAGTTTGCTAGACGTTGCGCGGCCTCACAGAACGGCAAGTAACATTCATCCAAACGTTGATTTGAAGAGGTTTCGTGCACGCATTGCAGCAATCTTATTCATTATATTTTGTTACCATTTGTTTTTACCGGGAAGAAGAAAGATAAGTTCATGCTTGTATAATAACAGAAAATAATAAAATTTTGTTTGTATTAAACGAGAAACTGTCTTGAGGTTAACAAATATTTGGTATTTTTAACACAGTAATCCTTTCGCCATTTTAACAAATTAAAAAAAATGTTACGCTCGAAACATCGCAAACTTCTTTACGAAGAATTCAAGATACAACACACCGTTGCACGGTTTTAAATAGTCTCACTTTTTCTTGGAAATCCCTGTAACCGCTTGCAAACGAGGGGCGAATGATTGTTTAT
The DNA here is from genome assembly GCA_036346205.1 of Vesta saturnalis. NCBI lineage: Eukaryota > Metazoa > Arthropoda > Insecta > Coleoptera > Lampyridae > Vesta > Vesta saturnalis. The sequence goes on along the minus strand of JARFJB010000595.1, from coordinate 858,303 downwards.
CTGTTTATATTCTGTATGTACATATCCGATAAAACTTCTGATTGACCGTACTTACCAAACACAAGCGGTACAATGGGTCAGCGTGTTTTGATAATTGGTATTCTCATACAAGATAACCTGGGAAACAATGAAACGTTAACTGGATATTGATATAATTAAACTTCACAGCTAAATGTCACTTTTAGCTTGCATAAATCGGTTCTTTTGCTATATGGTATATTAAACAAGACAAGTGTTTTCCTTATACCGATTTAATGGACGTAGTCAGTTGATTCGAACCGAGATTACAACCGTAAATACGATTGTACAATCGGATCTTTATTTTGGACGTTGATAAAGATTTTTTTTATTGTATGTAAGATGTTTGTGTAGTATATTACATCGAAAGCAGAATCGTAATACAAAATTAAAATATCATTTTATAAATAATTTACTTAATATATAACCCCACTTGAATAAAAGAATTCAATATTTACCTTGGTTGCATTTGTATAAGTATGGTGTTAGAAAAAAAATCATTCAAAGTAATAATGCGTATTAGATACATCGATAGCGTATAACTTAAATCTACAGATTATTGTCTCTGAAATATCATATTTAAAACCCTTTTTAAAATGATGGACGTGCTGTCAACATGTTTATCCTTGGGACATTTATATATCGGTCTTTCAGTCGGAGGTAAATATATATTTCATATCGTTTTATTATGATATAGTCAGTAAAATGAATATTTTACATATAAACTGTCATTAAACTTGTCAGATTATAAATTAGAATAGAACTTTCGTTTAGTTTACAGTTGTAATACTTTTGTAGTCAACAGTAATGGCATTAGTGTTAAATTTTAAGAATTGTTTTTTTAACTAAAAATATTTCTTATCGGACTGAATATTTTTTATCAATGTCATTAAGAAAAACTATGTATTTTAGTTAACCTAATAATTTCATACATCAGATTAGAACAAGATGAATCTAAAAAGTTTTAAGTTCAAGTTAGATAGTGTTCGTCAGAATTAGTATTAAAAAAATTAAGTAATAATTACGCACTCCTAAGTTAACAGCAACGATGTAATTTGTTCTTATCATTATGCATCTACAACTTCCATAGATTATGCTACCTTTATGGAGGCTCGTATTTCAAACCAAGTCAGCTGTGAATTTCATTTTCATGTTTTACATTACGAGTAACATGCTTTTAGTGAAGATTTAGCAATTCAATTGTTATTGATTTCAAATACAGCGTAATAATGCAATGAAGAGGTATATTTTTTCTTGCCTTTGTTCTCTATAAGATGATTCTTTTGAGTTAAACCTTCACACATTCTATGAAAGCAACCAGCGTTTTATATATATTTTTATTAAAACCTTCTTTATTATAGATTGTTAAGTTTTCTGTTTATTATAACGGGGCTGCATTGCAAGAATCTTGATCCATTGGCTGAATTAATTGGCTGTTGTCTTATTTCATAACAAAAATTAACATCTCGTAATGGTAATTTTCTATTCGTTGAATTTCTAAAAAAAAAATACATCAGTAAACATAATAGCAATCTCATAATTGAAATATGCTAAAGGAATATTGTGAAAATAAATTCAGTGGCAATTTAACAACAAGCTTTTGCTGTAATAATTTATTAATGGGTCAATGAGGTCACTAGGGCTTCACTCCGTGAATCTCCAACAAGAAGATTAGCTTTAACAATTATCTAATCAGATTATCTGCTTCTTTATCTAAGTGAAAGTTTAGGGATATAATGAATAACAAAATATGTGGTGTGAAACAACACACGACCTTCCAACCTACAAAGTGGAAATGAAATAATTTTAATTATGTATAATTTTTTTACGATAACTATCTTCTTTTTATATTATATTATATTATATATATATATATATATATATATATATATATATATATATATATATATATATATATATATATATATAACGTGAAACAAAAAAACGTACCCCTACTTCTAGTGTATATTCTACAAATAAATTTTTTTTTTTTATTTATTAGCAATCAGATTATTACATTGGAGAAATCTATGAGCTAATTGGCTGACTTAAGAACTAGGTAGTTCCTTCTTGACGTGAGGAGGGCTTCTCCAGTGACAAGTCCTCTTCAGACAGTATTTAAATCACTTTGCCATTTTCGTTTGTCTTCTTGTATCATGGATTTCCAAGAGGGGGTTCAGGATTTCGTTCATATGGTTTTCTAGCTTTAGGTGGTGTTTGATACTTTTTTCAGTTATGACATCTTTGACATATGGTAGGTGCTAATCTTGATGGAGCGTTTCGTTGGTAACACACCAGGGGGCATCGGTGATCATACGTAAGATTTTTGATTGTATTCTCTGTATTATTGACATATTCGATTTACTGGTACAACCCCAGAGTTCTATTCCATAAACCCATATTGGTTTAAGGATTGTTTCATAATTTAGCAATTTGTTTTCCAGAGGTAATTGGGACTTCCTTCCAAGTAGCCATTGCATTTCATTAACTTTTAGTTCTATCTGTCTTCGTTTTTTGATCACGTGTTGTTTCCATGTTAATTTATGATCTAAGTGTATCCCTAGATATTTTGCACTAGATGATATAGGGACTTGTATGTTGTTTAGATAGACAGGGGGACACAGATCTTTCCAGAGAGTGAAGTTAACTTGTGCAGATTTGTCTTCGTTGATCCTGATTTTCCATTTGTTTGTCCAATGTTGGAAGTCATTCAGGTGATGCTGTAAGTTTGAGGTTGCTAACTGCGGGTCATCATTAACTGAAAGGATAATAGTGTCGTCAGGAAAGGTGCCCATTGTAGTATTATCGTTTGTTGGTAAGTCAGAAGTGTAGAGTTCATATAGTAAGGGTCCCATCACACTGCCCTGCGGCACTCCGGCCTTGATCGGTTTCATGTCTGACACATCACCATTGAGTCTCGTTCTAAATTCCCTGCCGCCTAAGTAGGATTTTAGGAGACTAAAGTACCTTGGAGGCAAGAGAGTTTTGATCTTGTGTAATAGACCCAAGTGCCATACTTTGTCAAAAGCTTTGCTTACATCTAAAAATACCGATGTACAGTATTTCTTGTCTTCAAAATCTTTATTAATTATGTGACAGATTCTATGGGTTTGCTGTATTGTAGTGTGATTTTGGCGAAAGCCAAATTGATGTTAGGTGTATATTCTTCGGTGTGAGTATCACCAGCTATTCTATGCATTACAAGTCTTTCTAATAGTTTTGAGGTTATAGACAGCAAGCTTATTGGACGATATGATGATACTTTGTTTAAGTCTTTGGCCGGTTTGGGAATGAGTATTATTTCTGCATCTTTCAGTTGCTTGGGCCAGTAATTTAGTCTAAGGGTAGCATTAAAGATGTACGTAAGTAACACTATTCTTTTTCTTGGCAACTCTTTTAGCGTCTTTGGTGTCACACCATATATATCAGGTGCTTTGCGAATGTTTAGTAGTTTGATTTCTTTTTGAAGCTCTCTAGGAGTAAGACTTTTTATTCCAGGAGCATTGATTGGGATGTTACTTACTTGCCTCTCTATCTCACCAGCTAGTACGTCATTGTTAGGGGTAAAGACTTGCTCAAGGTACTCTGCAAACAGTGTAGCATTTTCCGGGTCGTTTCTGGCCCATCGTGTATTTGGGTCTGATTCATTCAATATGGGGGGGACTTGGCTTCCAGATCGAATTATCATATCTGTTCAGGCTAATAATGTAATCATGAAAGGAGTGATTTTGAACCTCTTCAATTTTTTGTTTCAGCCGATTGCTTAGTCGATTAAAGATAGCTTTGTCAGCAGGTGCCTGAGTCCGGTGCCATTTCGCTGTGGCTCTTATTTTATCAGCTATGACTTTTTTAATCTCCACTGGGACGTTGTATGTTGAACTGCAAGGATGAGTCGGAGGCTTGGCTTGTCGGGCGGCTTCCTTAAGGGTATTGGTCCACATAGTTAATAGTTCATCAATTTCTTCTACTTTTTTCAGTTTGTCTTTCCTTGAATATAGTTTTGATACTCTTCCTAATCTGTTTTCCTATTGTGAAGTCGAACAATCTGTTTTTTATATATGACATGAGAGCTGATAGTCGCTATTATTGGAGAGTGGCCCGAGGAAAGGTCATAGCTGGGAACAATATCCACATGTGGAGATGGGATGCCATTCGTTATAAAGAAGCCCAGAAGGTCTGGAGTTTTGTTGGGATCGGTGGGCCAGTAAGTAGGGGTACCTGTAGAGAGGAAGGAATATTTATGCTCATGGAGAAGTTTTGCCAGTTCTCTGACTTTCGTGGTTGTTATGCGGGATAGCCAGAGAGAGTTTTTACTGTTGAAGTCTCCTCCTACAATGAATTTTGCGCCGACTGTCTGAAAGAAGTCGTGGAAATGTTCTTTTTTGATATTGCCGCGAGGTGGGCAGTAAACGGATGCTACTATTAGTCCATACGGAAACATTTTGACTGTTATAATCGTAGCTTGTAGGTGGTCTGTCTCGTACTTGGGTAGCTCAATGTGGCTTATAGATTTCTTAATTATTATGGCTGTATCAGCATGGGCAGCATTATCCGGATGATTGGTGAAATAAGTTGAGTAGTTGGTATGTTAAAGTAAGATCTACTTGTGAAATGAGTTTCTGCTATTAGCAATATGTCGATAGAGTTGTGATGTAGGAATATCTCAATTTTCTGTTTATGCTGTAGAAGGCCGTTGGCGTTCCACTGGGCTATTTTTATAAATGTAGTGAATTTTGTCGACCAACGTGGAGAGCATGTTCAACACCATGCTGTTTTGTTGAAACATGGACTTGAATTCTTCTAAGAATTTGCTCAACATGGAAGAAATGGTAACCTCGTGATGTTCATTGCCTGATATGTGTTCATTTAAGGTTAAATTGTAGTGCCTTGTACCGATTCCTTTTACTGAATTCGCATAACGTTTTGTTGCACATGGGGAATATGCATCCGGTTGGATGGTAGTGAGGCTTTTGTTACATTTTGCTGGATATTTAGTCTGTTGTTTGCATTATTGGGCTTTTTCGACAGTCTATGATAGAATTCGCAACCTCGGTAGTTTGCCCTGTGGGCACCACCACACAGTGCGCATTTGGGTGGAGCTTCTTTACTTTTCTTGCAATTGGTTGAATTATGAGAACCTCCGCATTTTACACAAGTGAATGGTTTATTGCAGTAAGCTTTGGTACGACCGTATTGCTGGCAACGGGTACATTGTACTACACTGGTGATCTTTTTGGGCGGTTCTATTGCAATTATTTGGTTTTGAAATTTAGTTATTTTGTAAATATCTTCATTATTATTAGCCGGTTCTAGATCAACGAAGAACATATTGAGTGACTCCTTAGTTGCTCTACTTTTCACGTTTAGGATGTTTCTGACTTCGTGCCCCTTAAAATTAAGTTCTTCTTTGATTATTTTTGTATCGGTTGTAAAATGCAGATTTTTTTATGACAACTCTAAATGCCCGATCTTGTTTCAGTTGATATGTATGATGTATTATGTCGTGTTCGCGCATGTATTTTATCAATTTTCTGTATGTTTCTGGTAGAACACAATTGATTTTTATCGTATTGTTAGGTAAAATTTTCGTAGAGTATTGTTCGATTTCAGCTATATCAATGAGTTTTTCATCATTTCTTGATAATTTAACACCCCGTAAACGAAGATTGGAGGAGGTTTTGGAATTTTATTATCGGCTGGTTTGTTGTTAAGTGTTTCAGCCTTCTTTTCATTTAGTTGGCTGAATTTATTGCTTAGAGTAATATTGTGATTGTTGGGGAGATGTATTTTCCTTCTTTTTGTTTGTTTGACATTTTGCCATGGATTTTTGTTGGTATCTTGTTCAGTGATTTCATCATCACTTGTAAAAGACAAACGATAATACACAGGTGCAGTGTTTGGAGTCTGTTGAGGATACTGCACAGGTGGGTTAACTAGTTGCTCTTGCGATAAGTAATAATTGATACTACTTGTGTTCGGGAGATTTACTTGTTGGGAGTTGTGAAATTGCGGAAGTTGTCAATTTGGTGTAACATCCTGTAATACATTGTTATTTGGGACATATGGTTGACTGTACATATTTCCTGGACCGTTAAATGCCGGTAGCATTCTTAGGTTTTTAATATTGTGTTGAGATTATTGCGAAAAGTAAATAAATATACACTTATCTTAATAATAGTTGGCTGGTTGATAGTTAGCAGAGGTCACTTGTTTATCGCAGCGCAGTTGACAACAGAGCACACAAGCACACTTGTTTACGCTACGAAAGTCAAGCACCAAAGACGAAATGTCAGATACAATTTTTCTCTAAAATGTATGGCTACAAAGTTGAATTTTGAAAATCTTTTTTCGCAAATAACTCGAAAACCTTTAGGAATTTGAAAATACTATCCCCAATGAAAATTATTTCTTTGTTGACGAAGATTTTTCTGGTTTGATTGGATTGTCCATGAATGGACTGGAAGTATTAGTTTTCACACTGTTCCCGTATACTTTCTATTCCAAACTTATTTGTCTGTGATTTTTCAGTTATTTTGGTGACTTTTTTGAGTCCGTTATTCGATTTTCTGCAAATTTGTTCCTCTTGGTTGAAGTTGATAAAGTGAACGGTTTACGAGTTATTTGCAATTCCATAAATCACGGTCAATTAAATACTACCGCACCAAAACTTAGTAAGTGGGTCCAGGACTAAAAGTCATAGTTGTCAAAGAGTTTACTAAGTTAAACAAACTATTCATTAACAAACAAATTAGTTGATTAAATGTTCGAATTGTTCACCGTTGACTGCTATGCATTTACGAATTCTTTTCATGATTGACTGACGTACGTTGAAAAATAAGAAACCGGTCGTCATCGTCCAATCCAGTTTGAATTAAAAGTTCGATTCAATTACCGCCTAGCAGTGAGTGCAAAATCAGGAGGCGCACCATCGTCCATGAAACACATCCGACCTTGACATTGGCCTTGCTGTTCCAGGATCGGTGGATTGGCCCACAGGGACCCTGAAATGGCGACCTAGATCAGCCAATTTGAAGCTATTGGATTTTCACCATTGGGGCCATATGAAAGAACTAGTGTACTCTAGGCCTGTACAAACTAGAGATGAAACATTGAACCGCATTCACGATATGTTTAGTCCAGACGAACTTTGGAGGAGCATGAATTAACAAGAAAATTTTCTCAGGGATCCAATATATAGCACGTGATCCATTTAAAATACGAAAGTTAATGGAAGTTAATGGTTGAGTCTACGATCATAATCACTATGATTTAATGCCTGATGTAAAACAATGTGGTAGGGATGCATATTATTGTTTTGAAGAATCTCGTGGACAATTGTTTTTGGTACTCCCAAGTCGTCGGAAATTTTTCTGCTGCTTAAGGTGGGATCGTATTGCACGTAAAAAACGATTAAACAATACATACAAGACACAGAAACTCTGAGAAGTAACATTTGACAATTGTCAAATCAGTGATCTTTTAAATATAACGGTTACCATGTACATGTGATTTGTTTTCCCCAACAAGGTAAATTGTTCCGATTACGGTATTCAAATTTTTAACATTTTTTCGCATAAATCGAGAGCGGAAGGGGTTTTCCCTAAAATTTAGCCGCGTAACGGTCTGTTAAATAAATAGTACCATTCTATTTAGTTTTTCCCAAAAAATCACAAAAATGTGTAATCGTTGTAGAGAACGTCCTCTAAACTAAACGCTCGAACAAAAAACACCGTTCAAAAGATTATAAATTGCTCTTTCAAACGAGATTAAGAATATTCGAATACATTGATTGGTTCAGGAGATATTAAAATGTAAATATTGGAAAATGCATTGGATTTCCCCACCTTTATTATGAAAACTCATCGCCTAATTTTCCGAGATAGCATGAATTTTAGGTCTCTTCGTAGAAGTTACGCCCCCTATAGGTCGAGTTACGAACTACAAAATAATTTCAAGCCATTTCTCTTACTTGCTTTACCTATAAGGATTTTTTCCCAAACCTCTAGGCCTTACCATTGTCGAAATAGAGCCGCTCCGTACTCTTATTCAGACACCCGGTATATCTGCATATATTAATTTTGATGTTTCCACGATTGTTGGATGTGATGATATTTCTTCCGGATTCTCCAGATCGTTGTGATCGATTATTTTATTATATTATATTTTCTCTAAAGAACTAGTTTGGCGACTTTTCGGCTTTCTCGGTTGTCATTATCAAACATCTGGCAATTTATAAAGGCAAAAAAAAGTTAGGTACAATGTTTGTTGAATGAAATATATTTGTC